>JAJJWW010017140.1:0-109277 GCA_023531295.1 Papaver armeniacum
CAACATATGTTGTTTAGCTAATTAAAATTCCTTTTGTTTTTATTTTTATGGAGGAAAAAAAAGTTCAATTTGCTACACGATCGACTGAAATTTATGAACCATATATACTCTTTAAAGGAATGTAAGTATTCCCGTATTCAATGAATTCTTGCAATAATGTTTCGATGGTTGGAGATTGCTATAGATACTTAAATACAAAATGCATATATAATATTGCACATCAATTGTGTTAAAGTAATCTCTGAATTTTGTGGCATGTAGTTTCGGTTGTTCAGCAACTGATGAATTGAGAATATGGATGAAAGCTTACTACGGAACCGGTGAGGCAGAATTGTCGACCCAAAACGAATAGATTGGAAAGATTATATAAAGAATGTTCATATTCCCGGGGTCATGAAATATGTTGTTAAGCCACATGTAGGAGGATATAAGAGCAAGTTATGAGTTCATTTGGAATCAAATTATGAAGCTGGCCTGAAGTGTTAAAATTCGAAATTGAAACACAGTAAAGTTATGGGTGGATTAACAACAAAAACTCTTGCTTATGTGTCATTCTATTCCAGGTGTCCTGTGTGTGTTGGTCAGTTTTTTATCTGTGATTAGTCAGTTATCTGATTTCTGTGATTTATCTAGTGAGTTCATGTGTCTATTTCAATTTCCGCACCGGATAGTAGTAATAGTATTAAATTTTTTTACTCAGTTATCTGTTTTTCCGGTGCAGTTCAACTCTAAGGCTTACTTTTGGGCCTGTTTGTAACAATTTCAATAGAGGTTTTACTCTTTATTTGTGAATCATTTTTTGGGTTTTACTCTTTATTTGTAATAACAATAGTTCGGTTACGTCGCAAAAAACATTTTTCCCAACCGAACAATAATAGTTCGGTTACGTCGCAAAAAATATTTCCCAACCGAACAATAGTTCGGTTACGTCGCAAAAAATATTTCCCAACCGAACCTTAGTTCGGTTACGTCGCAAAAAATATTTCCCAACCGAACACGTCGCTAGGAAAATAAAATCATGGCCCCAAAAAAAACCATGGTCCCCGAAAAAATGATTCTTATTTGTTTTTCCGGTGCAGTTCAACTTTAAGGCTTACTTTTGGGCCTGTTTCTTAAGATATTTACCCATTTAGGTGCTGGAGAATGAACATAATTCCGACATCTCTCCGTGGGTGCGACTATTCCTTGATTATTTTAAGTGGGAATGTTATAATTACCCTTCATTTTGAAGGACTCGGGACAAATACCCTTATGCAACTTTACAAATGCCCCTGATGGCATAATTGAAAATATATGTAAAAACATAATTTATTTACTTCGTATTTAGCCCTCTTCGCCCAATTTCTGTTTCTTCTCGCCTCTTATCTGAAAAAAGACCTCATCGATCCCACCACCATCTTCATCGCTCCGACCAACACCACAATCGACACCATTATAACCAGCACCACCACCTCCATCATGTCCGCCACTATTATCAACAGATCTATTATGATTTGTGTTTAATTTGTGTCCTATCATGTTTTTCTTCCTGTTTTTCTTCAACGAAATCAATCGGAAACATGGAGATTTATTCTGAATCGATGGAGAAAAATCGATTTAAAACCATCAATAACACCTGAAAACAAAGGTTAGTTAACAAAAAATAATATCTCCTCATCGTTCTTAGACAATTCTTCTTATTTTTGTTGATGTTGGTAACCTAATAGCTCCGGTTTCATCTCGATTCTCATTTCTGATTTGTAATCAAAGTTTAGATTTACATTAATCTCATCTTAGTCTTGCTTATGACATGGATATGTTTGCAGGTTTGGAACAACAATAGAGAAATGAAGTCAGACATTGAGTTGAAACGGAATGAAATAACTAGATGCGAGTCTGTTGAAGTTGAGAAGAATGGGTTTTGTTTGGATTTGATTTTGAGTAAAGGAAGAAGATGATTGTTGCTGCTAATAGAAATTAGGGTTTGAAAGTGGCTAACTTCAATGAAGAGTTAGGTCTTGTGATTGTTCAATTCGGGGTTTTAATTGAAGAATTACAGAGAACTAGTTAAAGAATAAGATGGTATTGGTTGCTGCTGTTATATGGAGTTCATTGGAGCTGAGAAGATAAAGAAGAAGAAATGATGTTCTATGTTGGTGATGCTGTGTTGAAGTGGTCAGGATTTTGCAGTTCAAGCTGGTTGTGTGGATATAATGGAAGGAGCTAGTGTTGCAAAAATATATTGCAGTTGGTTGATGTGTTGATGCTTTTATTGCAGTGTCATTGCAAGTGGTTGTTAGACAAGACTGAGATGGAGAATGAGAGAACAAGATACTGAAGAAGGAAGTAATTAGGGCTTGTTTAGGAAATTGATTCTCTGGGATGATGGAATTCCGGGGTGTGAATGAATCTCTTTGCAGAAATGTATGCTAGGGAGTGAATTCACATAGAGGTGATGGTGGTTCAGTGTCGGTGTAGAGTTAGCTAATGGATGTTATAGATGACATGGTTTTCTGAGAATGAACAAGAGGGGAGAATGAGAGGCTGGTCAGTGTAGATGGTTATGAATCTTTGTTGATGTCTGTGGTTAAATTAGTTTATTCAATAAGCTAGAGGAAGTAGTTATATTTGGTTAAGGGAATGATGGTGTTGGTTGACGAAGCAGTAAAGACATGATGTGGAGTTGATATGAGTGAATTAAAAGCAAGTGAAGTCAAGTAGATGTATGTTTAGGAATTGTAGGTGATGGATAGTTGAGCTACAAAATGCGGTGTGATCATTTGCTTTTACAAAAATTTAAAATGGCTAGGTCAAGGAGGAGCTATGTGTAAGGTCTGCAGATGGTGGAAGTGAGAAAGTTTAAGTTGAGTAGTGCATAGAATGTGTTGAATAAATGGAACTCAAGATTTGCAGGGGAGCCGAAATGATCTTTGGAACAATGTTGTCTTTGGGATGGAGAGAATGCAGTTATAGCGGTGTGGATTGTGTTGCAAGAATGAAGATTTTAAGGTTGTCGGAGTTTCAATTGAGGTTGAAATGGTGACACTTGAATGGATGTTTTCTTGAACTAAAATTGCATGTAGTTGGTGTTGTCTAGTGGCTTGAGTTGAGTTGATTGGTGATTGAACTGGTAGAATGAGTTGCAAGGAATGGAATGAACTGGTGGATATTAGGTGAATGTACATGGTTGTTGAGCTTCCAATTTTCTTTGATAGTTGAGTTGATTGGTGACAACTTGTCCTAGTTGCTTCCATATGTGGAGACAACTTGAGCTAGTTGCCTCCATATGTGGAGACAACTTGAGCTAGTTGCCTCCATATTTGTACACAACTTGAACATGTTGCTTTCAAATATGGAAATAACTCGAGCTAGTTGGCTCGAGATTCAGAGACAACTTTGTGCTAGTTGCCTTCACTTTGGAAGACAACTTGAGCTAGTTGCCTCCACTTTTGGAAACAACTTCAGCAAGTTGCCTTCAAATTTGGAGACAACTTAGGCTAGTTGCTTTCACTTGTTGAAGACAACTTGAGCTAGTTGCCTCCTATATGGACACAACTTGACAAGTTGACTCCACATGGTGGTGGTGGTTGCGGCGATGGTGGTTGGCGGCGGTGATGGTTGGCGGCGCGTGTGGTGTCGGTTGTTGGCGCGGCGGTGGTAGTGGGTGAGTGGTGGTGTTCGTTAGCAGTGGCGGTGGTTGGCGGTGGTGGTGGACAGTGGTGGTGGTTGGTGGTGGTGGTCGGTGGTGGTGGTCAGTGGTGGTGGTGGTCGGTGGTGGTGGTGGTCGGTGGTGGTGGTGGTGGTGGTGGTGGTTAGTTGTGGTGGTCGTCGGTGGTGGTGGTTGGTGGTGGTGGTGGTGGGTCGGTGGTGGTGGTAGGCGGTGGACAGTGGTGGTGGTTGGCGGTGGACAGTGGTGTGGGCATTAGAAATATTTTTTTTGTTATTTTTATTTTTTTTTGAATAGTGGTGGTGGTGGTTTTGTATATTCACTATATAAAAGAGGGTATTTAAAGTAATGTATTAGGCTTAGGGGTATTTGTAAAGTTGATAAGGGTATATTTCAAGGGGCCTCATAGTAGGGGTATTTAGATAATGTTCCCTTATTTTAATGCAACTTGTCAATGTTGCCATCGGACAACATTAATGATCAACATAACGTCAGAAAGATGTCATAAGAAAAAGCAAAAAAAAAACATTTTAAGGGCAACACTTCTTTTTTGTGGGGATCATTCTCAAAATTTGAGTAGGTCATTTCGAAGTAATTTGCAATACCTCTTATCTAGGTATTTTGCTTAATGGCCTTATCTAGGTATTTTGCTTAATGGCCAAAGTGCTTTTTCCTAATTAGTTAACCTAATGATTAAGTTAAACTAATTAATTGTTCATTTTAAATTAGAGGAGGGATCCCCTCACACTTTTATTATCACACTATCTCACACGTTGGGCGTCATTTTTGCGAGTAAAAATCAAAACGTAACGGATTTGAAGCTAATATTTTGGGGATATGTTCCTCTTACCAAGTTCTATATGCCTATAAAAAATGAGCGTATTCCGAGACATTTAACACCACCATCTACTACCTTGAAAATGAGCCGTTGAAAATCAACGGATTTCTGGCCGTCGAAGTTAAGACCGGTAGATTATGAGGTTTTATATTTCGGAATGTGCTCATTTTTGGTAGGCATGCAGAACTTGGTAAGAGAAATATATCCCCAAAATATTAACTTCAAATCCGTTACGGTTTGATTTTTACTCGCAACAATGACGCCCAACGTGTGAGATAATGTGATAATAAAAATGTGAGGGGATCCTTCCTCTTTAAATTTAATTAGTGAGTTAGATTTTAAATTATTATTAGTGTTTTTTTTTTTTTTTTTTTTTTTTTTTAATTAGAGACAAAAAAGGAGAAGAGTTTTGGAAGAACTTTTTTTTATTTTTGAGTTGGTTGAATTATTGAAGGGAGACGAAGAGGATGATGTTCTGGATACTAAGGTGTACTTCGAATTTAGTTTTTATTGGTTGAATTGCCCGAAAATTCCTGAAAATGAAAACTTTTATAGCTGGGTCAAACACGTTCTGCTACTAGATCTGAAGAACAGGTAACTAAACTTTTCTGCAAATGTAGTTCGACTACTGTTTTTGAAGAACATAATCGAACTTAGTCTTAATGGAGTTTTTTTTTTCTATCTGATTTCCAGAACAAGTAGCCGAACTTATATGCTCGGGTATACAGAGTAATATTCGTTTTGGCTGGGTATTAAGTTCGGCTATCTATTCTTGCCGAACTCTTCTTAAGTCTATGTTCGGGTACGAAAAAACATATTATGGACTGAACCGAACTCAACATTTGGTGTTACAAACAAGAGTTCGGTTAGGATAAAATATTTTCGACTTAACTGAACTCAACATTTGGTCTTACAGACCATAGTTCGGTTAGGAGAATAATTCGCGACTTAACCGAACTCAAAATTTGGTCTTACAAACTATAGTTCGGTCATGACAAAAAAAAAAAATCATAATCAAAGTGTTTTTCGTGTTCTTCATTTCCTAAATTTCGGCTACAAAACTAGAGTTCGAGAAAAATATCTCTTAAGTCTGTTACTTGTTTTTTCACAGTATAAAAAAGAATGCGTACATGAGTCTATTTTAGTGAGAAGAGTAAGGGTGTTCTTGTGAATACATAAATCTATCTACTTTTTTATAAAAGAAAAAAATATTCGTCTCACTATTTTTTTTCTTCTAAATCATGAATTTTATTACTGAATTGAGCTAAAGCTTACAAATACAAAAAATCAGCCAGAGCTTAGTCTCAGATGTTCTTAACAAAAATAAAAATACTAAAAGTGCACTTCAATTCTAAGCTAATACATTTCAGCATAATCTAAAATATACACCATCTTCATGCTCCAAACCTCCAAGAAAGTTTGGTTTTGCTTCATAGTACTGAAGATAGGCTCATTCTATTATTTTGCATGTTCAATTTATTGGCTTGTCTCCATTTTTCAATATGTATAAAAATACATGTTTACTTATTTACTCTTACTAAATCCACATTATTTATAAATTAATATTGTGCTCCTAATATTAATATATTAGGATGCATTGTCTTCCCTTTCTTCATTAACATATAATAATTGATAAATAAAACATTATCTTTTCGAACTACAGATCCACTAGCACCATTGGCTTCAACATTAATAACCATCAATTTGAACGTGATTATATTCGGATGGAGTAGTTTGACAACAATCTTTTAAGGTCCTAAGTCGGATACCCTAAATCCATCCTCTCAAGAACTGTGCAAACCTCCGGTAACATCTCTAAATATATATGTCTAATATATATAGTATAATTGTTATTATTTCGTATTTTTCATGGGCTCGTTTTATTATTTTTGATGTCTTCAGTTATAAGTTTATTTCTATTCTTGAATGTTTATAATAATATTATGTATCTACTTATTTACTATTAATTAATTTATATTATTTTGAATGTCAAATTTATTATTTTAAATGAAATAAAATTTTGTCAAAACAAGGTGTAATTAATGCATAACTTTACTCTTATTTCTGGCAACTGTTCAACCCAAACTCAAATATTTAGAGTGTCGGTCTCATACAAGATCTTTTTGATGATGATACTGCAAGGAAAATTCTCAAGATATCAATAAATTGAAACTGCATAGATAGATTAATCTAGAGAAGTATATTTTGGTTAAATCTGCTGATAGAAAGATGTACGAAGAGAAGCATCTACAAACTTCAGTGGGTCAGAGAATTCATAAAATCTAGGGATATTTTGACTTTGGGTCACATAAAAGTGACCAGAGTTGCGTTTGGGTCACGACGAAATTTTAATTAGAGTTTGGGTCACATGACCATCGTTGACCGTTATCTAAATAAATTTATTTTATATTTTTATAACGCCGTTAAATCCCAAAATAAAACATCCATCTGTTTCCGAGAAAATCAAATAAGAGAAAGCATAGAAGTTTACGATGAGATAGTTGAATATTGAGTGGTTTTTAGGAACTGAAATTGAACTGCTGTCGTTAATTGGTAGTAAAAGATGAAGATTCTTTCATGTTTTTAAAGCTGTGAGAATTCTAGCATGATTAAGAACATTGGGTTTTGCTCCGATTCAAATTCTCAAGCGCAAATTTTGTGGAGAACATGTGTTGTTGGGATGTAGTGTTACCATTGATTTGGGAAAGAATGGAAGAGATCAATTGGTATTTTATTGTTTCAGGAGTATGGGTTTCTTATGAGTTGTGAGTGCAAATTTCACGGAAAAGAAAAAGCTATAAGAAAGGTATAGTCTCTGATATACCTTCAACTGCACCTTACATGTTTGACAATTTTCCATAGAGAAGAGATCGCCAAAATTAACCAACAGTGTACTTGTAATTATAAAAGATGGCACGGGATAATGATGGATAATATTTGAATTAAAGGCATTCAAATCGGACTAAACAAAATGTCGATGTCTGTAAACTTAATGGTGCGCTATTTTTGCTAGTGTTACTTATGGATCTCGATTAATTTATGGTTGTTATTGATTTCAATCTGGGTTGTTCAATTTAAACTCGTTTAATTTAATTTGTAATTTTGGGATTGAACATACAGTGGAACCGAACCGAACGATTATGAATTGGGTTGATTTTGTTTTGTTTTTTTTGCAAGAAATAATAGAACATGCATTGAAACGATTGTGAGATTAGGTTGATTGTGGAGAGGAAGATGCAGTCGACTTCTCTTTCTTTTAGCATCTAGGGAAAACTAAGTTAACAGTCATAGTGGTAAAGTTAGTAAATACCATGTAAAATATGGTTTAGTTGGTCTTTTAAGTATTTAACTAATTTTTATAACGGTCAAGACGGTCAACGACGGTCATGTGACCCAAACTCTAATTAAAATTTCGTCGTGACCCAAACGCAACTCTGGTCACTTTTATGTGACCCAAAGTCAAAATATCCCTAAAATCTACAAAAAATTATGGAAGCTCTCAATGCTTCCGAGAATCAGACAATTCTTAAGGAAGTGTATCAAGGATATACTTCCAACAAGAGATAAACTCTCGGGTTTCATACCTAATATCAATGTTGCCCGTCCCATATGCACGCAACAACTTGAAACTGCTTCACACGCAATCTTAGACATCAATTTATCTAGAGCAGTTTAGAGTACTACAACTGTTGGGTGGCAGAATCCAACTGATAATAATCTTGAAGAACGTTGTTACAATTGGTTCGATGACCTGAACAACAATTTTATATCAGAAAAAGTTCTCATTGATAAAGTTATTATCGCTTGGTATATCTGGACTGCAAAATGGGATATCATCTTTTAGAATAGTAATCTATCATAAGAAATCATTATTTTAAATTATAGAAAATTCTTAACTGAACATGAAGCTAGGATAGCCCCCAGGCATATCTTCAGATCAGTCACTAGGCAAAACAGAATCAACACCCATTAGATATCTCCCCTAGAAGCGTGTTTACTTTAAATTCGGATGGTTGTTTCCATGATATTTCGAAACACATGTGGAGTTGGTATGATATTGCGTGATTTTGCAGGAACATGTAAGGGATCGAAATGTATCTACCTAACAGATGCAACAGGTGCAGAATAAACAAAATACAAAGGTTTTTTTTTTTTTTTGAAGAATTAAATATAAAAAGGGATCCTTAAAAGAACCATAAAGATTCAAATACCTCATTGCATACATCGCCTAAAACCGAAATAATGGAGTACAAAATACTTCTAAGCCATGGAGCCAAATCTAAGAACAATATCTATGAAAGAATATAAAAGAGATAACATAAAAAATTCTCCGCCAACAAATTTGATAATCTATAATGAAAAAATTCCCCCACCCGACACTTGTAGGGCCAATGCCATGCCCTTGTGGTATACCCGTCATCGCATTGTGTAAGGTCGACCCATCAAGAATTGTATAACGATCCTCTTAACCAAAAACAAGTTGATTATACTAATGCACCATTTTTCTCAAGTATACAGGCATAATCATATGATGGGTTTTGGGCAGAGCCAAAAAATGTTCCAGCATCGATGCATCGATCTCGGCGTACGTAGAGCCATCATGGCGTCCAAGATCTTGCAATGTTAAAAGTATCATACTGGGATAATCAGACCTGATAAAAGCCTCGTGGCCCTAGGATCTGAGGCATGTGTACACCCACTACCAACATATTGTCGGTAATTCGCCACCGAGAAATCCTGCCATCACACTCAGGTAGATACTGCGGCTTCTAACTTGCTTCTACCGAAGGCTTCTCTCTTGATGAGTCTGCATTGATATTAAGATCTTACAAAGGGATTTGGGCATCAGTGAATTTGGAAAAAACATTCAGTTAGAGAGAGTTATCTTTGAACTTGACTCGAAGCTTGTTGTTGATGCAGTTAATAGGACTTCAGTATAGATTGGAGAATTCATAATTTAATGAAAGACATTCAATTTATTTTTAGATGTTTACTTCCTGGAAATGTTGTTATGTGCCAAAAGAAAGAAAGAAGGTAGATGATATTCTTTCTAAATTATCTAGAGTTGAAAGAATGAGTGGAGTCTGGATATTTCCTCCTTTAGAAGAACATTATACGTGCGCTCGACCAAATTTGCTCTTCCACCCTAGCGTAACACCACTGACTAAACCATTTTTTTTTAGATTTGGTTATGCTCACGTGATTGCATTTTCTCTTAAGAAAGAAGTAAATGATTTTCTATCTTTAACTTTGCAAGCCAATCGATATAGTCTGAGAGGTGAAACTGAGACTGAGATGGCAACAAGATCTTTGGATGAATGGAGAAGATAGAAAAATATGGCTTTTCGTTTCGAAAACTGTTTCGAAATCCTTAAGGTGTTGAACAATTTCAAACCCTTCATTATAGTTTTTGTTCCACCTAGTACTTCTCATCAGTGAAGCTAATGTAAAACGTAATTCAGTGAAGCTAATGTAAAATGCTTAATTTTAAACATATGTAATTCAGTGAAGCTATTGTAAATCGCTTAATTTTAAACATATGTAATTTCATATTTAAACAAACTGTCGTACTTTTTAATTGATGAATACTAGAATTACAAATGCAGCGGAATTAAAAATTACAATCTATCTAACGTTGCTCATCGTTAACTCGGTTATCGTTATCTTCAGGGCCTGGAGTCAGTCATTCTCCAAGGCCTATGATATCCCTACTTTTCAACATATTTGCTAAATTTCCATAAGGGGAAAAAGTTGGTTGAAGAACATTAGGCGATTGGAAAGCACTCGGTTGTTCGAAAGAACTCGGTTCTCCAAGTATATAAGATGTTTGTTGTTGTGGTGGTGGTGGTGTAACAAAGTAACAAACATCATTTGGGTTGTAGGGCAAGAATGATGATGAAATGCGCCTAGGATCTAGTTGAATTAATTGAGGTTGAGATACAAGCACAATTTGTGATGAATGTGCCGTACTTGTGGTGAAATACTCTGTCGTACTTGTGTTTCTCCTACCACTGCATTATCACTATCGTGCCATGATTTGTTGCTCCTGGTGGAATCGGAAGACTATGAACGCCCATCCTCATTTACAATTGAACTCAATCCAACATTGTGTCCGTCTTCCATGTCCGACACACATCTAAGTTGAATATGCGGGGGTCTAACAACCACACCCAAGAATTCGTTTGGCAATCTGAGAGGACTTACTCCAATACACTTTCTAGAGAATCAACTAGATAGTCAGACTCAATCTAGAGTAAAGTATATCAAAGAGTTTTAATATCTCTGTTTCACAATGTAATCAGCAAATCAAACAGATAGAAATCCGCGAGCCTGATTATTATGTGAAACAACTTAAATGGTACCAAAAACCAATGTTCAAGTGTCAATCAATGTAAATCAACAACCAAAGGTTTGATATTCTAATTGATTGATATTAACGCACAACCTGTGATATTTCAATTATATAACAAAATATAATGCGGAAAAGAAATAACACAAACACCAGAATTTTGTTAATGAGGAAATCGAAAATGCAGAAAAAACCCCGGGACCTAGTCCAGTTTGAACACCACACTATACTAAGCCGCTACAGACTCTAGCCTACTGTTGATGGGTGAAAACTACTCCTGCAGAATTTGGTAATTTGGGGTGTGGATGAGGAATGAATCTAAACCTTCAACAAATGCATCGCGCGGTGAGTGCTTGTAGATTCGAGAGATCAATCAGGCAAGTCCGCCTAAACCAAGAAATGGCCGTTCAGGACTTGTTTCGGTCACAAAGTGAAGGAGATGGGGTTGATCTTAGGGAGGGAAGCGAAGAAGGTGTTGAGATTGTGAAGATGTTGGCTTGCTTATGACTTGTACAGAAAGATGAGCAGCTTGCTGGTTGATGCAACGGTGCTCGGGGTGTTTGAATACGATTTGTATTAACACTTGGTTTTTCTGTCTCGTCTGAACTTGTGTTGTTCTCCGTTATTCCCTTGTTGTTGTTTGAAATAGGGCGGAGAACCTATTTATACAAGTCATTGAGCCTCATTCACGTTTCTCGTGGGAAGTGGAGGTAGAGAGTGGAGTTGTGTGTCGGTGATACACGACCGGGCCTTGCCCACTTTTCCCCTGCTCATCTCTAACCGTCCATGACTTCCTAAGACGTTCTTGTGATGGCGCGTTGCACGCCGCACGTCGTAAACCGCCGACCAATACCCCGTATGTATCCCCGGTTTGTGACATGATTGATGTCTGGAATGTGGATCGTGGGTCCACGAAAGGTAGCATGTAATCTTCGGATTGAATAACTTGCATTATTGAGGAAGTCGATACTTGTGAAGTATCGTGTGTATTTTATGTGTACTGCATTATGGTGTGGTAAAGTGATGGGTAATGACTCCTCACTAACCAAATAACTCCGACTGTGGTTGTATAACCAAGTCTGGTGAAGTCGGACGGATGAGATGATGTTTGAGACACTCATCTCGCGACCGTTGATGAAATTAGGTTTTAAAAGAGGTGTGCAAGCATCACTCTTCACTTGGTCGAAACCAAGCATGGGAAGGGTTTTGAAGAGGACCGGCCGGGCATGTGTGTAGACAACACGCCGGTGTGCACGTCCATACTTCACTTTCCCAAGAAGGCGCGATCTAAGCCACTCAATTTGACCGGTAAAGTTGAGTGGTTGAGATCGATTTGCGATAGGAGTTTGATGCCGCATGAGTCGCGCACCATACCCTTTTTTCGCGTGTTTTCCAAGATGACTCCGACTTGGTCGGTCTTGGCCGGGTTGGTTTTGGCGTGAAGATGGTAGGCTGATGTTCACGCCCATGTCTCACCGTCCCATGAAAACGTGATCTAAGCCACCCAATTCGTCCGGTGAAGTTGAGTGGTCGAGATCGATTTGCAATTTGGGAAGTGTAACCACGAATGTTTGAGCGGGCGTTTTGGATTGGCCAGGCATGATATGCCTTGGCCGACCGCATGAGGAGGTAGATGGGCTCACGGTGGTCATGCTTTGGTGTGACCGACCCTTGCTCAATCTAATCCGTGACCCTCCATTCGTGTAGGGAGAAGATGGACGCGCGTGATGGCTTGAACCCTAATTTTGGCTTGCAAAGCCGTGCGACCATGCTCTTTCAGGCGGACGAATGTGTTGTAACCAACCATGGTTGGTTTTGACCGATTGGTCAAGTGTGTAGGCGGTCACATGGTGATTGTGTCGACATGCTCCGGCCCTTTGAGTCTACATCTACACCCTCCATCTATACCGCGAAGATGGATGGTTGAGACCGTTTTGCGGCACATGTAATATGCCGCAAACCCTAATTTAGGTTTTCCGCCCATAATGCTTGGTATGGACGGTTTCTTGGCAAGCAAAGGCCAATGGTCGACCATGCGGGGTCGGCCGTGTGTATTCCATACCGCTTGGGGGTGATGGAATTGATGATGGGGTCCCAATCATGCTTGTGGAGTTGGATGATGCGATCAGATCATATCCGAGACCGATATGGTCAGTGTTTTGGATGCTCAATCGGCTAGTATAACACACCGAGAGGGGCTCAATCGGGCTAGTATAACACACCGAGAGGGCTCGGGCTAGTATAACACACCGAGAATCACCGACGGGTATTTCGTACATGGTTTCATTATAGTGCTTGAGGTTCGTGTTACTCCGTAAGAGTAACACCGGCCGTCATGCCACATCGATAATGATTCATTATAGTGCTTGGAGGTTCGTGTTACTCAGAAGAGTAACACTACCGTCATGCCACACTCGATAATGAGTCTTTGAAATACAAGGCTGATATGAAATTCACAGAAGGGATTGTTGCTACATGCTCCAACCTCGGAGGAATTTCATGTATTCACAGTAATGGGATTGTTGCTACATGCTCCATTCTTGGTGAATTAAGTGAGAGTATCCGTCACTTATAAACGGCTTTATCTTTTATAAGATGTCACGCATGATTTTTCGGGGTTTTTATAAATTTAACCTTAAACGAAAATCCACCATCAACATTAAGTCCCCCGCCTAGCACATAATGGTTACACTATTGTGTGGTAGGCATGAGATGGTGGCATACGAAATGACCAAGCTAGAGTGAATACATATTTACTAGGATAGTTTCACATTGTCAGGCGTTTCCCTGGAACCGGTTGGTCTTGATTAAGGATGCGAAGGAAGCAGGACTTGATCCGGTGAGTCGCTTTGGTTCCTCTTGTACATGTATGAGCTCGTCCGCTCCTTCAGGTGTACTTCTTTCATCACATACGGCTTTCCACAGGTATATCCGATAAGCCTCGTCGATTGTTATCCCGAATTAGCAGCCTTCATAGGTGGTAAGTAAAGACTTCTTTTCCTTCTGGGATTCCGTCGACTTGTGAGATTATAAAGAATCATCTCACGTGGTCGTTTATTCCATATCTCAGGTACTGCTCTGATTTTATGATTAACTGATCGATAGTTTTGATGATCCTCTCTTTTTTTTTTTTTTTTTGTGTGCTCATAACCTCTTCTTCTCTGTAGATTATCATGGAAGCGGTAGACGCTCATTCCGTTGCTTCCGTAAAAGAAGTTTTGAAGTTGACAAGCCTGAAAACCATGCGCATGGAGAAGTAATGGCTAAGATCGATCTCCCTCTTCGCGAAGTCGGCCGTGCTATCCAGGGGCTGTCTATCCCACACCTTCGTATTGCCAGAGGACGTATCTGTGCACTTTCGGCTTCGATTGACATGGAGGAGCGGCGGAGGCGCGAGGAAACGCTGCAGACACTAGTAAGTGCAAGGGCAGAGAGATTTGCGGCGCGGTTGAAGAGACGGAGAGTTGAGCATAAACGACCTCCAAATGAAGACAAGTGTGATTACCCGATCCAGACGGCGTGATAATTCTTGATTCGATACTGCAGGAGTCCGAACATGTGAAAGAAATTTGTGCGGCCCCCGGTGTTGCTATGCCCTTGATGCTCCCGCCGCCGATGTTGGGATGGAGTGCGGCTGCTGCGGGAGATGTCTCGACGCAGAGATTGAGGGAGATTCGAAGGAGGCGCATCACAGTGATGGAGCAGAAACCGCGGTGATGCAGCGTAGGCCGACTCTCTTGGCGATTAGAATTTCATTCTTTCTTTTCCAAGCATGTTCCGTACCTTTGAATGTCTTCCTTGTACTCGATGCATTTCGAGTTCAAGTTTTCCTTTCGTTTTATGGTTTGAACAAAAGTTTTTTTTTTTATAATCCTTTGCCAAAATTGCAAATGAATCTTCTCAGAATAAGGGTGTTCCTCCACACGTGATTCTTCGTGATAAAAGAAGTAATTATCATGATGGAACATTTACGGACTGTGATGCAAGATCTTCCCCGGCTTTGTTTGGCGATATAGCAATCGTTTTCCTTTCGTGCACACGTCGCATTTCCTTCTTCCCATGAGATACTTGCTTAGGGTTTCAGTGGCTTTGTGTCTTTAGAAGTAGAGAGGTTCTCGGATGGAAATAATACTTCAATTAAATTGAGGATTGAAAATTGGATCCCTAACTATGAATGCAAGCATTGCAATCATTTTTTGGAGGAATTACAAGCATGACATGAAAGCGCAAAAGGAAACACGCTGGAAAAAATAGCACGGCGTTTTAAAGTGTGGAGAATGTTGGAAAGCGGTAGCACAAGTATCTTAAGTTCGGTAAGGTTTGAGCCATCGTGAGTGAATTGTTATGCCCTCCGTGTTATCGGGCGTTGATGAGCTTGTAGAGCCACCTAGGATAACATCTGCTACTGTGTACTGGTTCATCTTCTCTTTTGGTGGGTGAGTCGGGTAGAGTGGTCATCTTCATCGTTATGTTTCCAACATTGAATGTAGTCGCTCGTCACTAGGTCTCCATTCCGAATGGGTTTGAGCGTGCAGACACTTGACCTTCGCCTTGTTGTCTTTGACCAAGACATCTTCTATGCTCCCCGATAAAACGTTTAAAAGGGCCGGCTTCCCATTCACATCTCCTAGCTTCGGGGTTGGTTTGTCGGTTGGAGCCAGTCCCCAGACTTGTCAGAATGAGGGGCGGTAGTTTGCAAGGAGGGTTGTGTGATGAGACTTACTTGAGACCGGAACCTTTCAGTGTATGCCGATAGGCTCTCTCCGGAAAATTGTGTCACGTCGGAAAGTTGTCGATGCGGCAGCAAACAGTCATCAGGGGGTCCAGAAGGCGTGTTGGAGATTCTCTCAGGTACTGACACCGGTAGAGGACAGACCTCCAGTATGGCTTTGTTGTCCCGCATCCAAGAGCTTCCTAGGATCATGTCGTAGTTGGGATGGTCTTTGACTATGTAGAACTTGCTTGCGTCGAGGCATCACCCAATTTGACTTCAAGATCAATATATCCATATGCATCTCTAAGCTCTCCCGCTGAATCCACGACCACGCTTGGATGACGGGTAGCTTCTTGCTTCGAGATCTTTGCCGCTCTCAAGGTCTTGACCGTAATGATGTTAAACTCGAAGCCATATCGATCAACGCGTTATCGAACTCAACGTTTCTCAAACGAGTGACGGTTAGGAGTCCCTGGGGTTTCATTGCTCATGTCTTTTAGAAAGACCTGGGCTCTGGATCGCCACCGGATGCAAACGTCTACCCGACACAACGTGGTTGAGGGCCGCAAATATGTCTTGACGCTGTCCCTTGGAGAAATATAAGATTTCACACATGTGCTCCATCATAGATTGCAGTTTGCAACAGAGTCCCCGAAATCATGCAGTTCACGATAGGTAGAGGATCTCTATGAACACCTTCGTTTCCAAGCCTGGAGTTCCCCCTGTCTCTACCTTTTCCCCGAATATTTGTTTCAACCTCGTTGCAATCTTTGGTTGGATGATGGACGAACTGTGGTAGCAACAATGATCTCGGGATCTGCTATTTCTTCCTGGTCGGAGGACGCCTGATAGGGGGTAGTTTTACGGCATCATCTTGGATCCACGCTTCCAAGAGCTCTATCACTTCATTCATGGGAAAAGGAAAACCCGTGTCTTTGGCGTTTTGTGCAGGAGTTTTGTCTGTTCCTTTTCGAGACGAAGTCTTGTGTGCCGAGGATGTTCGCTTGGTTTGTTGTTCCGTTATCGAAGATTTCCTCTTTTCTCCTCCGCTACCACATTCACAGAAGGACCAGTGTTGTATTGTTTGTTTGTGAGACGCCTGCTTCCTCGACTTTCACGCAAATCTTCACTTCGAACAACTCGGGTTCTTTCTAGTAGTGCTGGTGCAGTTGTTGCTGAACGTTTTGCAGCTTCGTGGAGTTCAGAGAATGTTTGAAAGCCAAGATTCTCTAACAGAGCGCGGTATATGGGTATCATCCCATTGATGCATGATTCCACCAATTGCCGTTCGGTAACATTCGGGTCGTGATGATCCAAAGTGCTTGGGTTCTCGAATCTTTTAACGAAGTCGTTGGGATGTTCATTGTTCCATTTGGAGAATCCTTCCCGTGTCCGAAAACGTGATTTGTTGGGACACGAAGAAATACTTCTGTAGAAAGCACCGACCATCTCGCTCCAATTGGATATCTTTGTTAGGTGCAATGTTGTTGTACCAGTGTATGCCCTCCCGTGAGTGATTTTGAGAATTCTTTTAGGCGTAAAACATGATTGTATTCATGTTCCCCCAAGGCTTCCAAGAATCGAGAAATGTGTTCACGAGCATTACCAAGACATCAGTCGTAGAGGGAGAACTGGGAGAGGTGTAACCTCTTGGTAGAGGAATCCGTTGCACATCTTGAGGGTACGGCGGCTGATGTTGGTGTACGTCCGTTCGGTCCCCTTTTCCTCGATTTTGGAGAAGTCGCTCTAGATCTTCACGCGTAATGAAGTTGGAAGACTGGTCTCTCTCCCCTTGGCGCTCAGGAGCAACACGAGTTTCTTCATTCATGTGAGTCCGAGTGGAAACACCTGCTCCGGGTGTATTGAATGCATCTCTCGCCGACTCCAAGGGTTGCCGTGAATCTTGCGGCAATCGTTCAGTCAAAGTTTTAAGGAAAGTGAGTACCTCTTTCTGAGTTGCGGCCATGTCTGTTTGAGTTTTAGCAAGAATTTCCTGTTTCTCCATCAAGTCTGCAATGGTACTAGACGGCGGTCTTCCTCTCGTGTCTCCGGCTCCTCGTCCTGATGGAGGAGTGAAAGTTGTTGCTGGGTAACCACCGGGAGGCGTTACGCTCAAGAGATGCCAGGATTTGCGCCGCTCGGCTGGGTGATGGGAGGTGTTACACCCACGGGATGTCTCCTACTCCGCTAGTGTTGGTGATAGAAGTGACATCTCCACGAGATGTATTGACCGCCGTAGCTCCACCGACGGTACATCAACACCGGAAGTGTCATCCATGCCGGCTCCATCGTAGTTGATTGGTCGATCCAGGACCTCGGTCCACCATCTTGGAATGAATTGCCGATTGAATTGGTTCTAAGATCTACCCTTTTTTGAAATTGATGAAATTGAATCGGATTTCAAAGAAATTGATTTTACGACCGAGAGATTAATCTCCCACCGTGGTCGCCAATTGTTGATGGTGAAAACTACTCTGCAGAATTTGGTAATTTGGGGTGTGGATGAGGAATGAATCTAAACCTTCAACAAATGCACTCGCGCGGTGAGTGCTTGTAGATTCGAGAGATCAATCAGTGCAAGTCCGGCCTAAACCAAGAAATGGCCGTTCCTGACTTGTTTCGGTCACAAAGTGAAGGAGATGGGGTTGATCTTAGGGAGGAAGCGAAGAAGGTGTTGAGATTGTGAAGATGTTGGCTTGCTTATGACTTGTAAATGTAAAAGATGAGCAAGCTTGCGGTTGATGCAAGCAGGCTCGGGTGTTTGAATGATTTATATTAACACTTGGTTTTTCTGTCTCGTCCGAACTTGTGTTGTTCTCCGTTATTCCCTTGTTGTTGTTTGGAAATAGGCGGAGAACCTATTTATACAAGTCATTGAGCCTCATTCACGTTTCTCGTGGGAAGTGGAGGTAGTGGAATGATGGAGTAGTGGAGTTGTGTGTCGGTGATACACCACCGGCCTTGCCCACTTTTCCTGTTCATCTCTAACCGTCCATGACTTCCTAACACGTTCTTGTGATGGCGTGTTGCACGCCGCACGCCGTAAACCGCTGCACCAATACCCCGAGTATGTATCCCCGCTTTGTGACATGATTGATGTCTGGAATGTGGATCGTGGGTCCACGAAAGGTAGCATGTAATGCTGGATTGAATAACTGCATTATTGAGGAAGTCGATACTTGTGAAGTATCGTGTGTATTTTATGCAGGTACTGCATTACGGTGTGATAAAGTGATGGGTAATGACTCCTCACTAACCAAATAACTCCCCGACTGTGGTTGTATAACCAAGCTGGTGAAGTCGGACGGATGAGATGATGTTTGAGACACTCATCTCGCGACCGTTGATGAAATTAGGTTTTAAAAGAGGTGTGCAAGCATCACTCTTCAGCTTGGTCGAAACCAAGCATGGGAAGGGTTTTGAAGAGGACCGGCCGGGCATGTGTGTAGACAACACGCCGTGTGCACGTCCATACTTCACTTTCCCAAGAAGGCGCGATCTAAGCCACTCAATTTGACCGGTAAAGTTGAGTGGTTGAGATCGATTTGCGATAGGAGTTTGATGCCGCAAGGAGTCGCGCACCATACCCTTTTCCGGCGTGTTTTCCAAGATGACCCGACTTGGTCGGTCTTGGCCTGGTTGGTTTGGCGTGAAGATGGTAGGCTGATGTTCACGCCCATGTCTCACCGTCCCATGAAAACGTGATCTAAGCCACCCACGGTCGTCCGGTGAAGTTGAGTGGTCGAGATCGATTTGCAATTTGGGAAGTGTAACCACGAATGTTTGAGCGGGCGTTTTGGATTGGCCAGGCATGATATGCCTTGGCCGACCGCAAGAGGAGGTAGATGGGCTCACGGTGGTCATGATGGTGTGACCGACCCTTGCTCAATCTAATCTGTGACCCTCCATTCGTGCCGGAGAAGATGGACGCGCGTGATGGCTTGAATCCTAATTTTGGCTTGCAAAGCCGTGCGACCATGCTCTTTCAGGCGGGCGAATGTGTTGTAACCAACCATGGTTGGTTTTGACCGATTGGTCAAGTGTGTAGGCGGTCACATGGTGATTGTGTCGACATGCTTCGGGCCCTTTGAGTCTACATCTACACCCTCCATCTATACCTGCGAAGATGGATGGTTGAGACCTTTTACAAGACATGTAATATGCCGCAAACCCTAATTTAGGTTTTCCGCCCATAATGCTTGGTATGGACGGTTTCTTGGCAAGCAAGGGCCAATGGTCGACCATGCGGGTCAGCCGTGTGTATTCCATACCGCTTGGGGGTGATGGAATTGATCTCGGGGTCGTCCAATCATGCTTGTGGAGTTGGATGATCTGCGATCAGATCATATCCGGACCGATATGGTCAGTGCCGGATGCTCAATCGGGCTAGTATAACACACCGAGAGGGGCTCAATCGGGCTAGTATAACACACCGAGAGGGCTCGGGCCAGTATAACACACCGAGAATCGGCCTGACGGGTATTTCGTACATGGTTTCATTATAGTGCTTGGAGGTTCGTGTTACTCAGCAAGAGTAACACTCGCCGTCATGCCACATCGATAGTGATTCATTATAGTGCTTGGAGGTTCGTGTTACTCGTAAGAGTAACACTTTACCGCCATGCCACACCGATAATGAGTACCGGAAATACAAGGCCGATATGAAATTCACGGGAAGGGATTGTTGCTACATGCTCCAACCTCGGGAGGAATTTCATGTATTCACGAGTAATGGGATTGTTGCTACATGCTCCATTCTTGGTGAATTAAGTGAGGAGTATCCGTCACTTATAAACGGCTTTATCTTTTATAAGATGTCAGCGCATGATTTTCTGGTTTTTACAAATTTAACCTTAAACGAAAATCCACCATCAAAACCTACTAACAATTAACTTCGGATTGGACTGTAGTTGAACACTAATCAATCTCATACTGATTCAAGGTACAGTTGCGCTCATTTTGTCTCTGATCCCAGCAGGATACTATGCACTTGATTCTCGTAGTTGATCTCACCCACAACCAAGAGTTTCTACGACCCAAGTTCGAAGACCTGATAAACAAATCTGTCTCATACAGAAAAGTATGTAGGATTGAATAAATCTGTCTCCCACAGAAATACCCAAGAGTTTTTGTTCCGTCATTTGATAAATCAAGGTGAACAGGAACCAATTGATAAACCGGACTTATATTCCCAAAGAACAGCCTAGTCTTATCAATCACCTCATAATAATATTAATCGACTAGCAAAATAAGATATTGTGGAATCACAAACGATGAGACGAAGATTTTTGTGATTACTTTTATCTTGCCTATCGGAGAAATTAATCTCGAATCAATTATTTCAATTGTACTCAATACGATAGAATCAGACAAGATCAAAACACGCAACTCAAAAGAATAGTTGGGTTTGGATTCACAATCCCAATGAAGTCTTTGAAGTCGTTGACCTACAGGGTCTCGATATAAACCTAAGGTTAAAGGAGAATCGACTCTAGTTATGCAACTAGTAACACACATGAGGTGTGGGGATTAGGTTTCCCAGTTGCTAGAGTTCTCCTTTATATAGTTTTAAAATCAAGGTTTGCAATCCAAGTTATATGAAAAACCTGATTCAACCAAGCTAATATCCTTCAACTGTTAGATCGAACTTAGCTTGTTACACACAAATTGTTAGAGCATAGCTCGGTTGAACCCACCAAGCGTTCGTATGTCAAGTTTGGTTGTCATATTTTAGTGAACCAAAACTCATTTAAAGAGTCGCTTGATTATGTACTAGAGTCAACTTCGTATATGTTAGCTTGAAAGTATGAGGATATGAGACATTATAAGTATTACGTGAAGACTTGAAGAATGTGAAGAAGTACGGAGCTACAACGACAACATCATCCTTCCACTTGAGGTTAGTAATATTTGACTTGAACTGTTTCATTCCCTAATGTATCTTTCAAGTCGTGCATATTGAAAACATAACTGCGAAGCTATGAATGATTATACTCTAGTTAGACGTAGTATTAAGGAATACAATACGACGTATAACGCTTATCTTTTGAACTTCGTATATAAGACATCGACATAATCGTTTGAATGTTATTGTGATTATGTATGGGTATGAGGAGAAGATTTCATCCTAGGAAACAATGTTTTACATTCGTTTAAATGAAATAAATTCATGAACTTGTTTTGTGAATCGAAAGGGAAATCTCTAGGTTTATTGGTATTGTTATTCATTGCATATCTTTTGAACTACCAATATGTGTGATTAGTATTACCGTTCATGAATTGTTTATGTTCTTGGTAAAACTATTCACAAGGCCTGACTTTTGTATTGGTATGACTTTTATTAGTGAAACGGATCTTAAGTAATCACATGTGATGGCATGATCGATTTGTTGTAATTGGTATGACCAACTCTAGGTAAAGGGAAACCGATCCTAGTAAGAGGTGAAACCGATCGCAAGAGGGTAATCAATCCTTGTAAGAGGTGCAACAAGTTTCTAGATATTGGGAACCGATCCTATGAACATGTGATAAGTGCATAATTCATATGATTTTAGCATCAATTCCATACTTGTTTTAGCTATTATTCTTGCATATTTTCGTATTATTACTCTTGTTTGATATTATTTGCCTCTAATAGGTGAATCATCCAAAAAGGAGCTACAGAGTGCTTAAAAGATCTAGGAAGAAAAGTATTCCAAGTGCCCAAGTCCAAGAGAAGTGGAAGAAAAGCAACCGAAAATGAGCAAAACGCTCAAAATCAAGAGAAGGGCCAAAGACCGATCTTAACTCATTCAAATTAAGGATTTCTCATCCTCATCTTGAAGAGAATTGAAAGATAAAAATAATGCAAAAAGAATGAGGTCATTCTGAGTTCGGATGAAGAAGTTGTGGCCAAAACAAGCTTTTATTGAATACAGAAGACAGTAAGGTACGCGTACGTGTACGCATACCTAAGTTCCGAAATTTCTGCTGGAATTTGAGGGACGCATACTGGTACTGTACTTAGCAAGTAGGAAAACATGTATTCATTCTTGGGAAGGCCTAAGGGCACGTTTGGAGTCGTTATTTCGTATTTTCGGGTCGGGTTCTTAAACCGAACTAAATACGTGAAGGCCAAGCAATGTAAACCTATAAAAAGGTATTAGGTTATGTGAAATCATATCACATCAAGGGATCACGAAATTGTAAGGTTTTGTAGAGGAGAAATATCACACGGAGCGAAAGCTAGGGTTTCGGAGCGATTCTCAATCGTAACGATATCTCTAACCTTTTCTTATATGTATATCATGGGTGTTTATACATCCATGAGTAGCTAAACACCTATTGATTGAGGATGAATTCTAAGTTTTAAACAAGATTTGAGTTATTATATTAATCTACTTTGAAGTTCTTCATATGATTATCGTTTGTTTATATTATAATGAATATTTATGATTGATTGATAGATTGTTTAGGCGGCCAACTAAATTGATTTGTTGGTTCAATGTATTGCTAGTATTGAGTTAGGAGATAAGTAATCGTCGAATAACCTTTACACAAGTAGAGAATACAAGACCTTACAGAGGGATTCTGTGGAGCGATTGTGGGTATAAACAACACTAAAAAGTGGACCTTGAGCTAAGAGTCTAACTATAAGGATCAACCTATAAATTCACAAAAGATAAAGCATTCGACCAAATTACACCTTGAGTGATCTACTACTAGGTGGTTTAGAAGAATAGAATCTGGTATTGGAGAACTTACGTACTCAGTGATAAAAGGAATTTAGGGAACAACACTGAGCTAGCTGTTATTCCATGATTGGTGATAATCTATGATTAATGACAAGTAGGCAATTATAATAACTCATTGACGGTTTATTAACGAAGAAGGATTCCTCGATCATATCTCTTTCTATTGATTACAATATAACTTTATTTGCTTTGATTATTTATTTTGTTCACAATCTAAAACAACCCCCCCTTTGTGACACTTTGACAACTAAAACTCACTGCTCTTCGTGGGAACGATCCTTACTTCCATTATATTACCAGTTAATTGTGTGGAAATAAGATTATTAATTTGTTGAGCCTACGACACCCATCAAATTTTGGCGCCACTGCCGGGGAGCAGTCGGTAGCTTTAGTTGTTATTTCTTTTAGTTTTATTATTGTTTTTAGAATTTCTTGTTAGTTTTTAAT
The DNA here is from genome assembly GCA_023531295.1 of Papaver armeniacum. Taxonomy (NCBI): domain Eukaryota; kingdom Viridiplantae; phylum Streptophyta; class Magnoliopsida; order Ranunculales; family Papaveraceae; genus Papaver; species Papaver armeniacum. The sequence continues at coordinate 23,728 of JAJJWW010017140.1, forward strand.
TTCGTTTTCTAGATTTTTATTTTCAGGTACTTAATCTTTGGCACCGAAAGACTGGGAATACCTTAGGTGCGGAATTCAAACCTATAAAGGAACGGTACTTCAAGCATGTCAGCAGTTGCAACAAGAAGCTCCTTCAGAAGAGATGGTAGACGGAGCACCACCTCCACCTCCACCTCCGGAAAGGAAAACGTTGAGAGATCTAACATCCCCATGTTTGGATTCTTAACCCCTGTGTATTACTTTGAATGACATAGTGGGACTTAAGTCAAATCTTCTTCATTGGGTTCCAAAGTTCAAGGGACTAGGGTGAAGATCCTAATCGACACTGCGCAACAGTTTCAGAATACAATAAGAAGTATGAAAAAGAGCGATGATGATGATGATACAACTTTTCTATAAGATTTTCCGTTTTCATTAACGGACCAAGTAGAATCATGGTTGTATTATCTCCTTCCTAAGTATTAGCACATGAAGGAATGAAAAAGCTATTTCTAGAGAAGTATTTTCCTGCTTCTAAAGCTGCAGCTATTCGTAAGGAAATCAATGGAATTGTGCAGATTAATGGAGAATCTTTGTACGACTATTGGGAGAGGTACAAGAGATTTTTGGCGAGTTGTCCACATCATCAGATACCACCACAACTTATTATCACACACTTCTATGAAGGGTTACTACCACATGAGAGGCATTTGATTGATGCGGCTAGCAGTGGTACACTGGCTAATAAAACCATCGAGGAGGCTACTAGTTTGATCGAGAGCATGGCTGCAAATACGCAGCAATTTTATACCTAGAGATTTATCGGTGGTTAGAAGAGTTAGTGAGATTGGAGATTCATCACATATTGAGCAACGAATGGGTAATGTGGAAAAGATGGTTCAACGGATAACTTCTGCAGTTATTCCTACATATGAAGATGATGCTGAGGTGAATGTTATATTTCCTAATCAAAGGCAAAGGTATGATCCATACTCAAATACTTATAATCCTAGTTGGAAATATCACCCGAATTTCAGTTATGCGTACAAGCAAGCTGCAGCTCCTAATCCATATGCGAGACAAGGTGGCTTTTAACAATCACAACTCCTGCCTCAAACTCAGCAACAAACTCAGAGCTCCAATTTAGAGGAGATGATGAAGGTTATGATGCAAGAAGAAAAGGGAATATCTCAGAAACAAGACGTTATTTTGCAACAAAACCTAAAATATCAACAAAAGAATGATGCTGCTGTTAGAGACTTACAAATCCATATGGGGCAAATGGCAAATGATATGAATTTGCTAAAAACACAAACATCCACAAAGTTTCCATCACAATCTTTTGTGAACCCAAGAGAGCATGTTAATGTCGTAACTCTAAGAAGTGGGAGACAAACTGAAGAGCCACATCAACAAAAAGAGGTTAGTAACGACATCGAAAAGGAAGTAGAGGAGGAAACCGTCCAAAAGGAAAAGCCAACCTCAATCGGCCAACCTAAGGACACGGTTCCCACTTTTACCATACCACCTCCTTTCCCTAGTCGTTTTGCCAAGTCGAAGAAGCAAGCTCAAGACAAGGAGATCATGGATATTTTCAGCAAGATACATATCAACATTCCATTTATTGAGGCCATCAAAACCGTACCTAGGTATGCCAAGGTTTTGAAGGATTTGTGTACAAGGAAGGATAGGTTGATTGCTAATGAGATTACTCAGGTGGGCGAAAGTGCTACAACTATGTTACTAAAGAAGATGCCTACAAAGTGTGAAGATCCTGGCAATTTCACACGGCACCCGTTACCATTGGTAACCGACGATTTGAGCGTGCTTTGCTTGATTTGGGAGCTTCCATAAGTGTTATGTCCGCGATGTTTATGATTCTTTGAATCTCGGACCTTTAAAAGAGGCAAAGATTACTATTCAATTGGCTAACAAGTCCAATATATATCCTAAGGGAGTCGTGGAGGACGTGTTAGTTCAAGTGAATCAGTTAATCTTTCCGGTTGATTTCTACATTGTGGATATGCACAATGGAGATAATTGTTCATCAACTTCGTTACTTCTTGGGAGACCATTTATGAAAACTGCAAAGACGAAGATTGATGTTGATAGTGGTGCACTCACTATGGAATTTGATAAGGAGATCATACGGTTCAATATTTTTGAAACCATGCGTTATCCTAGTGATGTTCACTCTGCCTTCTCTATTGATGTTATTGGTTCGTTAGCGCAACAAATGTTTGATTTGAATATTGAAGATGAACTTGGAGTTGTGTTACGGAATAGAATTGATTTGGACGTTCATGGACAACCGAACCTGGACCTTAACTTATCCAAAGAACTGGTGGAGATGTGTGGTGCCTTAACATCACTACAAGAAGCAAAAACGGGTAATATTTCTTATATTTCTTTACCCATAACTAATGAGGTTCCTTTACCTTCTATTGTGCAGGCACCAAAACTTGAAATGAAGCCCCTTCCAGACCACCTAAAGTACGCGTACTTGGGTGATAAAGAAGAACTCCCGGTGATTATTGCAAAGAACCTCACCCTAATACAAGAAGAATGTCTTCTTAGGGTTCTGAAAGAGCACAAAATGGATATTGGTTGGACAATTGCTGATATTAAAGGCATTAGTACATCCATGTGCATGCATAGAATCCTAATGGAAGATGATTTTAAGCCTGTACGTGATGCTCAGCGTAGGTTTAACCCCCCAATGATGGAGGTCATGAAGAAAGAGATCCTCAAATTGCTAAGTGTGAGGGTGATTTACCCAATTTCGGACAGCAAATGGGTTAGCCCAGTACAGGTGGTGCCTAAGAAATCATACGTCACTGTTGTTAGAAATCAAGATGATGAACTTGTTCCTACAAGAGTTCAAACAGGATGGAGAGTGTGCATAGACAACAAAAAGCTTAATGCCGCAACCCGAAAGGATCACTTTCCTCTGCCTTTCATTGATCATATGTTAGAGAGGTTAGCGGGACACTCACATTATTGCTTTTTGGACGGTTATTCGGGCTACAATCAGATTATTATTGCACCAGAGGGTCAAGAGAAGACTACTTTCACTTGTCCTTTTGATACATTTTCCTACAGACGAATGCCGTTTGGTCTTTGCGATGCGCCTGCCACTTTTCAGAGATGTATGGTCAGTATATTTTCTGACTACGTGGAACGCATAATTGAGGTATTTATGGATGATTTTAGTGTTTATGGTGATTCATTTGATATTTGTTTACAAAATCTTGAACTTGTGCTTAAAAGATTCATAGACACTAATCTTGTTCTAAATTGGGAGAAATGTCATTTTATGGTAAACCATGGCATAGTGCTAGGTCACATTGTGTCCTCTCGAGGGCTCGAAGTTGACAAAGCAAAGATAGACTTAATAAGAAACTTATAATATCCCACTTCGGTGAGGGAAATTCGCTCGTTTCTTGGTCATGCAGGTTTTTACAGGCAGTTTATCTAGGATTTCTCCAAAATCTCAATGCCGATGTGCAAATTGTTGCAAAAAGAGGTTATTTTTGACTTCAACAAGGAGTGCAAGGATGCCTTTGATAGATTAAAAGAGTTGTTGACAACTGCACCAATTATCAAGTCACCGGATTGGAGTTTTCCATTTGAATTAATGTGTGATGCAAGTGACTATGCAGTTGGAGTCGTTTTGGGTCAAAGAGTAGACAAGCTGTCTCATGTGATTTATTATGCATCTAGGACCCTAAACGATGCACAAATCAACTATTCCACCACCGAGAAAGAATTTTTGGCTATAGTGTTTGCACTAGAAAAATTTAGATCCTATTTAGTGGGTTCAAAAGTGATTGTATATTCCGATCATGCAAAGCACTTCTAAGTACCTATTAAAGAAGAAAGAAGCTAAGCCAAGACTTATACGGTGGATACTACTATTGCAAGAATTTGATTATGAAATTAAGGATAAAAGAGGTGTTGAAAATACTTTTGCAGGTCATCTTAGTAGACTTGTTGTTTCCGAAGAAGAACTTCCTTTACAAGATCGTTTTCCAGACAAACAACTTTTCTCAATTGAAGATTCAACACCTTGGTACGCGGATATAGTGAACTACTTGGTTACAAGACAAGTACCTAGTACAATGTCTAATTTTCAAAAGCTTAAGATTAAGAAAACAACCAAGCAATATGTGTGGGATGAGCCCTACTTGTGGAAATACGGTTCTGATCAAATCATCCGCAGGTGCGTACCTAATTCTGAATTTCAATCTATTCTTACTTTTTGTCATACTTATGCATGTGGTGGTCACTTTGGTTCTAAACGTACCGCTTTCAAAGTACTTGAAAGTGGATTTTATTGGCCTACCCTATTTGAGGATGCATATATTTTTTTACAAATCTTGTGATAGATGTCAACGAACTGGCAATCTAGGTGCTCGAAATCAAATGCCACTCAATCCTATTCTCACTGTAGAGATTTTCCATGTGTGGGGCATCGATTTTATGGGTCCTTTTGTCAATTCTAATGGAAAATTTTATATACTTCTTGCTGTGGATTATGTTTCGAAATGGGTGGAAGCTAAAGCCACCCCTACTAATGATTCTCAAGTTATTTGTGAGTTTGTGAAGGAATATATTTTTTTCGAGACATGGTACACCAAGAGCAGTTATCAGTGACGGAGGCTCACATTTTCAGAAATCCTTCCATGCTCTACTCAAGAAGTACAACATAACACACAAGGTTGGTACCAAATTAATTGAAATCGTTCCTCGGTGCTACTCGGTTGGAGAGCTTGGAGTGAGGAGCAACAAGTTCGGACTTGGAAATCTCCAAAAATCGGTCCAATACTCGGAATTTATTTATTAATAATTTATTTATTGCTTCTCATAAGTCATGATTTTTACCTAATTAAAATTAAAATTTTATACTGTCGTATAATTAAATGTGTAATATTGTTATATTGAACGTGTTTACCATGTATTTAGAGGTTTTTCTATTTTATAACTCCCATATGAGGGGTTACAAAAAATTTCTTTATGATTTTAGTGCATTCAAGGCCAACTCAGAAGAATCGTTAACTTGTTTTGCTCAAAAATATGTCTAAATCGGCCGCCTTAATCGCAAAAAATCGGGAATAGCTTGGAATCGGAAATCGCCTCGGTCATGTAGCCTGTAGCGATTACTCGGCGAGTAATCGACCTTGGAGAGCGATTTTGACTACACTGGTTAGTACGCCGTATCACCCACAAACCAGTGGGCAAGCTGAAATCTCAAACCGTGAGATTAAATCCATTCTTGAGAAAATCGTAAACACTACACGGAAAGATTAGAGTTATAGGCTTAATGATGCATTATGGGCATATAGAACGGCGTACAAAACACCGATTGGTATGTCTCCATATCGGTTGGTTTATGGCAAAGCTTGTCATCTTCCGGTTGAACTTGAGCATAAGGCTTATTGGGCGATAAAGATGTGCAACATGGATTATGACAATGCGGGGAAACAAAGGAAGTTACAACTTAACGAGCTAGAGGAGATATGTAATGATGCTTACGAGATCTCTCGTATTTACAAGGAGAAAAAAAAACTTTTCCATGACAAGATGATTTCTCGAAAGAGTTTTGTTGTGGGTCAAAAAGTTCTTTTATTTAATTCTCGTCTTAAACTATTTCCTGGGAAGCTAAGGTCCAGATGGATTGGACCGTTTGTTGTTACTAATGTTTTCTATTATGGTGCAGTTGAAATTTCTAGTCTTAGAGATGGGACAACTTCAAAAGTAAACGGCCATAGATTGAAGCCATATTATGAAAACGTTGCTTATGTGAACATGAATGAAATTGAGCTTTGTGATTTACTCCCTCTGGAGGAGTAGCATATCTGGAATGCCAAGTCAGGCTGAGGACGTTAAACAAAGCGCTAAATGGGAGGCAACCCATCGGTTTGTATCTATATCCCTTTTGTTTTTAATTTTCTTAGTTTTGCATATCATATTTTGCATTCTCATCTTAGATTTTACAAGTCCTATATCTATAATGGAAGTTTTGACGAATTCTCGTCGAGTAAAATTCGACTACGCACTTGTCACGAAAATAGCTCTCGAGACTTCATACGGAGTCTTATTTGAGTGGTTGACCCCAACTTTTAAAGAGGACAGACATACCTTTCTTTTAAAAAAAAAGAAAATCTGAATTGAGTCTGTTAAGTTGGAGAGATTGTTGGACATTTGAGTTTCAGTATTTTTCCAGAACTTTTTCAGATTGCATGTTAGTCAGTCCGGAGGCCATAAAAGTCAGACCTTTTATCAAAACACTGTGAAATTTTGATACTTTATAGAAAAGATGTGGAGAGAGAGGAAAAGAAGGAGAGGTGAACAACTTTTGTTTAGGATGTTGTTCCTAGTTACCTACCCATTGGTACAGGTTTTGAGTTTTTCAGGGATGTTATGTCAGAAATCAGAATTTTCAGTTTTGAACATTGATGACAATGTTGAGTATTACTTTATATAAAAGTAATACTCTTTGATTTCTTGCATTCTTGAGACTTCATATTTTGGAGTTAATTATGAGCTATTTAGGATGACACACTAAACATTTTTAAGGTTGAAACAGTTCTTACGGCTATAGATTGAGTTCCACTTTATCGTTCTAAAATCCTTAAATATATAAACGTTCATAATTGAATGTGAAACTCAGCTATGGTAGTCGTTTGAAAGATTCATCCTTGCAATTAATCATTACTGAATCACTTTATTTTTATTTTTGCAGTTATATGTTTCTCTAAAGTGATTTGATGGGATCATGATACTGCAGTGGATGTTGTAGCAAGTTAAATATTTTTTGAGTATATAAAAGCCCCGTAGATAATTGTCTCATAAAGAGTGAGACGAAAGAAAAAAGACAAAAAAAAAAAACAACAACGTATATATAAGGCTCCTCTCCCTGTCTCCGTCGCCTAAACAAGTGTGGAATGCAGGATCCAAGGCAACTATCACGTATTTTCTGAAAAGTAACATGCTATTAGAATATCTAATAATACTCGATGAAAACAAAAACCATATCATCATTATATAGCAAGTCAAAAAGACTATTGATGAGGTTCTTGACACTTCGATAGCAGTATGTGTGAAACGTTGTCCCTGTCTCCATCGCCTAAACAAGCGTGGAATGCAGGATCCAAGGCAACTATCACATACTTGATGAAAAGGAACATGCGCTTAGAGTATCTAATCATGTGGTCGAGTTAAATGGGTGCTTCTCTCAACTATTGCGCTATAAATAAGAATCCTTTGACGACATTCATACAAGTATTGTGGGTAACATCTTTCACTTTAGTCAACATTTGCACACTTCACTTTTCTATTTCCATTTTCTTATCTATCCATGTGATTTCAGTATGCGAGTGTTGTGACAAATGTTGCAACAAGTACGATGACTATCTTAGTAGAGTTTTGCAATCAGGTTGAATGTCACACGTAAGTAATTGCTTGTGTGTGATGATTGGAATGTATGTGGGATGTTTGTAGCTAAAGAACTTATGCAAGATATTTATTTGGATTTTTATTTTGTGTCTATCCTTAGTGGTTCTTCCAAGGCGAGAAATTGGAGTAGGTTTTGTGGGTATACCTCTTGTAAACCCTCACGAGACTATAACTCGTCCACTAGGGACACCTAGGGGTTTAAAGGCTTGTTATACATGCTAAGTGTAACCGTTTTCTCAACGACATGGAGTTGTTGTATTTAGGATTAGTTTTATTTAGTTTTCTCAAGGACTATAAAAATCTAAGTGTGAGGGAATTTGATAAGTGCATAATTCATATGATTTTAGTGTCCATTCCATACTTGTTTTAGCTATTATTCTTGCATATTTTCGTATTATTACTCTTGTTTGCTCTTATTTGCCTCTATTAGGTGAATCATCCAAAAAGGAGCTACAAAGTGCTGAAAATAGCTAGGAAGAGAAGTATTCCAAGTATCCAAGTGCCCAAGTCCAAGAGAAGTGGAAGAAAAGCGACGAAAAGGAGCAAAATGCTCAAAATCAAGAGAAGGGCCAAAGACCGATCTTAACTCATTCAAATTAAGGATTTCTCATCATAATATTGAAATAATTGAAATATAAAAATAATGCAAAAATAATGAGGTCATTCCGAGTTTGGATGAAGAAGTTGTGGCCAAAACAAGCTTTTTATTGAATACCGAAGACAAGAAGGTATGCAAATGGGTACACATACTTAAGTTCCGAAAATTTCTGCTGGATTTTGAGTATGCGTACTGGTACGCGTACTTAGCAAGTAGGAAAACGTGTATTCATTCTTGGGAAGGCCTAAGGTCACGTTTGGGGTCGTTATTTCGTATTTTTGGGTCGGGTTCTTAAACCGAACTAAATACGTGAAGGCCAAGCAATGTAAAACCTATAAAAAGGTATTAGGTTATGTGAAATCATATCACATCAAGGGATCACGAAATTGTAAGTTTTGGAGAGGAGAAATATCACACGGATCGAAAGCTAGGGTTTTGGAGCGATTCTCAATCGTAACGATATCTCTAAACTTTTCTTATATGTATATCATGGATTTTCTACATCCATGAGTAGCTAAACACCTATTGATTGAGGATGAATTCTAAGTTGTAAACAAGATTTGAGTTATTATATTAATCTACTTTGAAGTTCTTCATATGATTATCGTTTGTTTATATTATAATGAATATTTATGATTGATTGATAGATTGTTTAGGTGGCCAACTAAATTGATTTGTTGATTCAATCTATTGCTAGTATTGAGTTAGGAGATAAGTAATCGTCGAATAAACTTTACACAATTAAAGAACACAAGACCTTACAAAGGGATTCTGTTGAGCGATTGTGGGTATAAACAACACTAAAAAGTTGACCTTGAACTAAGAGTCTAACTATTAGGATCAACCTATAAATTCACAAAAGATAAAGCATTCGACCAAATTACACCTTGAGTGAGCTACTACTAGGTGGTTTAGACGAATAGAATCTGGTATTGGAGAGCTTCCGTACTCAGTGATAAAAGGAATTTAGGGAACAACACTGAGCTAGCTGTTATTCCACGGTTGGTGATAATCTATGATTAATGAAAAGTAGGCAATTATAATAACTCATTGACGGTTTATTAACGAAGAAGGATTCCTCGATCATATCTCTCTCTATTGATTACACTACAACTTTATTTGCTTTGATTATTTATTTTGTTCAAAATCTAAAACAAAACCCCCTTTGTGACACTTTGACAACTAAAACTCACTGCTCTTCGTGGGAACGATCCTTACTTCCATTATATTACCAGTTAATTGTGTGGAAATAAGATTATTAATTTGATGAGCCTACGACACCCATCAACATGTGCAACACATTTTTAGATATTGGGAACCGATCCAGTGGACATGTGCAACAAATACAAGTTAGATACCATATATATGTGGGAACCGATCCTAGTACCTAGTCAACCGAATTTTGGAAAGCTAGTGTGACTAATTCCAGTACCCACATGGAGGTAGAATGTAAACTTGTTTTTGTAGAACCGTGAAACCCATGTTTGGTGATTTGATAGGATAATCAATCAGATAGTTCTTGGAAGTCAGATGAACCAATTCCAAACTTGTTTGGAAGTGTGGCAAATCGATTCCAAAATAGTAAATATGAAAGATGATTTACTAAGTTAAGATGTCGACATACTTTGAACATATGCAGTAACGCTTATCTTTTATTGTTCAAAGATATTCCTTAATAGCTAAAGGAGAATCCCGGATCGAAAATAAATTGAGAATCTTTTAATTAAGGTTTTTAATTTTATTTTTGGAAAATGAAAATTAGTAATGTGCATTTACTATTCTAAGAGATTTTCGGTCATTATTTGGACAAAGCATTTCCAGGAATTATGGAAACCGAATTTGGAAATATATTGCATATGTTGAGAATATTTTCGGTTTTGGAAATTCCTTGGTGTCCAAACTTCCAAACTTCCTTGGTCTATAAATATCAAAGTTTGCATTTCAAGCAAACTAATTCTCAGAGCCAGCAAAACTACATAGTTGTGTTGTTACTGGTGGAGCCGCCTATTCGGAGAGGAAAGTAACCTAATTAGCCGAAATCTCTTACGGCCGCTCGGTTTAAAGACTTCTTTGGGATTGAGAAGCTCTATTATTACCGTTGGTGGGAAACTAGATAATTGCGGTTTATTATTAGTTTTCGATTGATTTGATTGACTAACGGTTGTTTAACTTTAATTGCACCTAGTTTGTTTATGCTTGAGAATCTTCTCTTCTGATATAAGATTCACTCAAACTAGATCGAAGTTTTGAGGATCTTTAGACCTGCTTTGTAGATCTAAAGATGTCTTGTGATAATCTATTGTTAATGAGACTCCATTCTCAGGTGTGATTGGGAAGATTACACCCTGATTAGGCTAAATGAGGATAGTTGTCCAACCATTCACCTGCTATATTAAATCTTATACTATATTTAGCCTTTATCACCCCAATCATTAACATATTCGGGCTTAACATTATTAACTAAATCACTGGGATTGAAAATACAATTTTCTAAAAATGTAATTGTTGAACCCACTTAATCAACTTTGCAATTTTTATTAAGAAAAAGAGATGGCGTTCTTCGTATCACTTCTAAAGAAAATTTTATCATAACTCGCTTTAACCCACTTCACAACAGTTAGCTAAGCATTTAGCTTCTTTTAAATTAGTGGTTATTGGTTTATCCCATTAGTTCGAGACTCTCAATGAGGAGGATCGTAGGGTTTAATGCTTGTCCTAATGACTGTCTTGCATCCTCTTGAACTCCCAAATTATTAAGATCTTTATCATGAGGTATCACAATTCACTATAATACCAACACCCAAATTATTAGTATCTTTATTATATGAGGCATCACAAAGATAATTATAAAGCAATCATGTGGGAGATGTTCATTGCAGGGTGGCACATGAAATTAAACTTGAACTATGTGAGACTAACCACAGGACAAGCAAGAGACTAGATTTCATTGGTATCACTTAATCTTGCCTAGTTGCCATTGTTTGCAGAAAACTATTTCACGGCTTGGTAATTTGGGAAGTGTGGACGAGAAATGAGTCTAAACCTCAAACAAATGCACCAGCACCGGAGTGCTTGCAGATTCGAGAAATCAATTCAGAAAATCCGGCCTAAACCAAGAAATGGCCGCTCCGACTGCATTTGCGCTCAAATGACAAAGTGAAGGAGATGGGCTGATCTTAGGAGGGAAGCTTAAGCAGGTGTCGAGATCGTGAAGGTAGCCAGCTATGTATGACCTTGTAATCGTAAAGCCGGTCCGGCTTGCGTGATGGAGCTATCAGGGGCTCCGGTGTTTGAATTCGATTGTATCAACACCGCCTCGTTGTCTCTGGGCCTGCCTCGCTTCGAGTCAGGTGGAGGAGAACCTTTTCTATACAAGTCATTCGAGCCTTATTCTACGCTCGTGGGAAGTGGAGGCGGGAGCATGGGAGTAGCCGAGTCAGGTGTTACACTTGCCTCGCCTTGCCTACTTCTCCCGCTATCTCTAACTGTCCATGACTTCCCCGACACGTTTCGTGATGGCGCGTTGCACGCCGCACGCCGTAAACCGCGACTAATACCCCAAGATGTATCCCCGCTTGGTGACATGATCACAAGTTCTGGTGGATCGTGGGACCACTTTAAACCAAAGATAATGCTAGATTAAATAACTAAGTTATTTAGGAAGTCTATACTTCAGAAGTATCGTGTACAGGCGCGGTGTAATCGTGATCACGGTGTGGGTAGAGTGACGGTGGTGATCACCATGACGCCACCGACCAATTAACTCGACTGTGGTCAGATAACCAAGCGATGAGGTTGGACTCGACGAGAGCGATCTTGAGACACTCTATCCTGCCGACTGCTATGAAATTAGGTTTTAAGAGGAAGTGCACATTACTTTCACTTTGGTCATCCATGCTTGGGATACAATTATAGGCTGAATGTAGTATGTGTGTAGACGACATGACGCATGTAGCGCCACCATCGTCTTTGCAGTGATCCGCCACTTAATTTGTCCAGCTGGTTGCGTGGTCGAGATTAATTTGCAACAAAATCAAACAAAAGCCGCTCATCATGCCAACTTCTGGCGCGCTGCTTCAAGACGACTACAAGCTTCGCTGGTCTTGGCCGATTAGTCTCGTACATGTGACGGCGAGTCAGGTGTACACGTCCATACCTTAATATCCTGTGAGAAACATGATCTAAGCCACTAATTTGTCCTCGGCAAAGTTGAGTGGCTCGAGATTAGTTTGCACCTGGAGGTGCTAATTATGCTTCTAGTTCTAAGGCCCAATCGTAGGCAAAACAACAAGGCAGCGATATGCCTTGGCCGACGGGCGTGGAGATAGACGCCCACAAAGTGGTCAGTGTTGATAACGTTAATTTGACTCGCTTAGTTCAATCAGACTCCTTCATTCGCACAGGTAAATGACTGCGGATGTTCAAACCCCATCAGGTTTCACCGTCAGCGCCATGTGCCTGCTTGGGCGTATTTAATCGAAACGGCTCAACTATAGTTGGTCCCGACCGACGCAATATATGTAAAGGCCCATGGTGTTTGTGTTGACACGCCTCGCCCTTTGAATCTACATCTACACCCTCCATCTGGCGCTTGGTAAGATGGATGGCTGAGACTGCTTACATATGTAATGTGCCGAACCCTAATTTAGGTTTTTCGCCCATACCGTTTTGGCTTCGACTTGCTTGGCAAGCTATGCCACCTGGGGGAGGTCGACCTACGCGAGGCCCGCGTTGGGCCTGTGAGTGAATATTCCAATACCGGCTAATGCAGATTCACGACCCACCCAATCAGGCCGAAGTTGGATGGTCGTGATCGCTTCGAGACCGGAGAGGATGCCTGTGCTCAAACATGCTCACCTGCCATATAACACACCGAGAGATGTATGTCAATTTGCTAGGTGTACATACCAGAGTTGTAGCCTGCATTTGGGCTTCTCGTGACATGCTTCATTATTAATGTTGAGGTTCGTTGTCACGAGAACAAATACCATTTCGCCATGCTGTACCGGCATTGAGTGTTTAGAAATACAAGGTCGTTATGTATTAATTAATAATGCTATAAATTCACAGGGCATATGGGATTGTTGTCACATGCTCCAACTCGGATGAATTTCGTATTTAATCTGGCTGCATCGGGATTGTTGCCACATGCTCCATTTTAGGACTAGTAAAGTGAAGAAGTATTCATCGCTTTATCAGCTGCTATCTCTTGCGTGATGTCGCCGCATAAATTTGGTTTCACAATTTTAGCTCCCGAACTAAAATCCACCATCAATATTAAGCCCCCGCCTAGCACATAATGGTTAAGACTATTGTGGGGGTAGGCATTGATGGTGACATATATACAAGATAAAACTTTATGAGACAAAGTTAGATATTTCCAGAGGAGACGAGTCGTCCCGTCTCGAGCATGTCACGTCTAAGAGGCTGCTGTGCGACGTTCCCTGGGAATGATGCCTGGCTTCTGCCTTCGATCGACCACATGCCTGCCTCGCCGAGAGCCTCTTCGTGATTGTCTCCGCTTCGAGCGTGGGGCTGATTTGCTCGTCAAATCTGACCGTCGCGCCGTCTCGCCGATCGACCCATCATGCGCCTACTTGATCGAATGGGATCCACCTCGCTATGTTTCTTTTGATCAAATAACAGACTGCCCGACCACCTAATGGGATGTGCCCCGATCAAGTGGAGCTCACAAGTGTCGCTTTGTTTCAGCTTCGCCGTGGCCTGCCACCACCTGGGGGCAGGATGCCCGATCAAGTGGGAGCTTCCGCGTGCCTCGTTTCGGGACTGGCCAGCTGCTTCACTAATTACCAAACCCGTTGCCTCACCTCAAGATTATTGATTTCCAGGATCATGATCATCTTATTGATGAATTTGAAAAGTCTCTTGATCGAGAGCATGAACTCTACAGCATCATTGAGTCCTTCTCTAAGAATATTGAAAAACTTCTCCAAGAAAATACTCAACAGCGTGAATAGATTAGTGTTCTTGAAGATATTATCAAGGAAGACTCAATTAGAGAAAAACGTTTGATCGAGACTCATTCATCATATCTTAACAAAGATTTGGTCGAGAAAGAAAAACTGAAGCATCTCTTATTCTATCCCATGAACAGCAAGTGCGGATCCTTGAAAAGGAAAACTCTGCCTTAAGGAGAAATTCTTCTGTACAAACTAATTCTCATGAGTTACAGTACAGAACGAAATGTTCTCCGGAAGAAGATTGTGTCAAAAAAAGGTTACACAACTTACAATCTCCTCATATGGCTATGAAGTCAAAAACAGTGGCATCTATTGTTCATCTCCATTTACATTATGTGGGAAAAGGAATCACTATGCTATCCATTGTTTTGCCAGGGAGGAAACAAATTTCTAAACTTCATAATTTGCTTCTTTCCACTCACAATGGAACAAATAATCAGTCGACTAATGCGGTGAATCGCATATCCACGAATACTGCATCCTTATAAATATGATCTTCTTTCCTAGAAGTCATCACGGTGGTTCAAGTGCAGTCTAGTAGTATAAATTCTTGTGCTACTAAAAGCATTCCTTGTGCTTATAAGATCGTGATTTGTCGTATGCATCAAAATAATTTCACTTCTCACTCTCTACTAAATATAAACGGAAGTACATGGTAGGAAAGAGTTCGTTCCCACAGAGAGGCTTTTGTTGTTATAAAATTTCAGTTTCTTAGTAACCAAGGGGGAGGGGGGATTTTTGTTTTAACAAAGCAATAAAAGTAATTAAAAGCAATAAAATAATTTGAATAATCAATAAGGAGAAGATATTGGTCACGGGATAGTATCATTCACAAACATGTATTTTCATCAATGATTAGAATTGATAATTTAATCTCTCCGTAGTTGCAGGAAATCCCACACTACACCCCTCACTCGAATTTGTTTAGTTAATCCATTTGAAGATGAATAACAATATATTTTATTAATTGTTTTCTTGAAAGGTTTACAAAGAAATGTAGAAGAGCTAAAGAAATCACAATCACTCTTAATTTTCTCTCTCCTAATGACTTGCTTAACAATTCAGAAAAGAACCCCCCACAACACACTTACTCGACCCTTTATATAGGGTATTACATAGTGGATGATGACTAAAGTCGTCCCTTTATTTTCGGGAATTCTTCGCGAAGCGTCGCAAATATGTAAGTGTTAGACTTCGCGAAACTCCTAAATCTCGCCAATTCTTCACACTTTTCTCATGTTCTGGCTGTCGTCATCTGATGCGTCATTTAAATTATTTCCTTGCGACACCTTCGCAATGTAGTTGTTTATTACTCGAAGTATTGTTGTCCCGATATTCTGGTCCTACATCTTGCCTCTTCTCATGTCTTCCGAAGAAGAGAATGTCATGAGAACCAATATTTTAAAGTGTCGCAATCGCTTATCTTTATCTCGCGATTGTTCATTTTTACTTGTTTTATTTATGTACGGAATTTATTATGTGTTTCTTCTTCCACTCTTTTCTTGACACGTCTCTTTCCACCGTTTATTCTGACCATTCACGTCCCATCTCGCATTAAATGCATTTGTTTTCTCGAGAATTCTCTTTCTATATATAGCTTTCTTACCCTTCTCTTTTTCTCTTTTATTTTCCTTCAGCAAATTTTCTTTAACTCTCTCTCTCCTTCCGTAATTTGCGCTCCCGCTACCACAATCCTAGACTTTTCTCGTTCTTTTGATCTTCAATTCTCTATTCATTCCCATACTTCTAACAATGGCTTCACTTGGTCGTACATACACTCCTCTTTTACCGATCATCAAAAGAAATTACAGAAAAGGGTTTCACTTTATCAACCATTCCCAATCAAGGATCTTCATCTATTCTTTCTCGCGAAATTGTTTTCTCGATCATCAATGTGATGATCATAAAATCATAGTCTCACTGGGTCAACTCCTCGCAGACTCCCCATTCCTCCGTATAATCCCGAGTTACCATTATTCTATGAAATTCTTGCTCACGAGAAATTCTCGCGAGCCGTCTACCAATTGAGTGGCGATCGCATCCGTTTAATGCTTGAATTCGCAAATCGCGCTACCGGTAAAGGATCTTTATATCCTAATAATGTTAGGGATCCCGAGTTTGTAAATTTACAAATAGTTAATTGAGAAGTATACCGTGGATAATTTCTTTGCGAATTACTCGTTATAAATATGAGAAATGATAAATCTCGATGGGGTGCTCGACGAAAAAAAAGAATGATAACGTTGATGCTCGACAAATTGCTTATGCAAGATATTGATTGGCATTCGGCAACAATAGTACTCCCGTCATTCCAAGGATGAGAGATGGTGGGTTGTTCCTTTACTTTTGAGTGGACCTTACATCGCAGTTCACATGTTCTCCCGCACACCTCGCGAACTATCATCCTTGGGAGTTTAAGTGGCCTCGAGGAGACAAAAGAGGTATATTTCCTTTCTTCAATTTCACTTTGCGACATCTTCTTCCTCTTTTATTTATTAACTTTCAAAAATTTTAGATCACCGAATGAGAAAGAAATATAGAGAAAATCCAAAGCCAAGTACCCTGGCAATACTTCGATCGCTCACGGATGAAGTAAGAAACATTTTCTTTTGTTATTTTAAACAATATTGTTGCCTCTCGTTTCTTATCTTCATGCGTATGCGAAGGTCGAAGTTGAAGAGGTCAAGTCGCTGAAGGTCAAGTGCTAAGGATGAAGCTGCAAGGTTACTGTGCATGGATAAAACTACTTTTCGCAAGGACAAGTCTTCGCTCCGCTTTCTAAAAAACGGAAACCCAGCTCTCTTCTCAAACTAATGAAAATTCTGATGAGGGTGAAAATGAGGTTGGTACTTCCTCCGCGAAAGAGAATCGCTTGACTACTTCGTTATGGCGCAATTGTCCAGTGTCTTCTCCGATTCCATGCAAGGATTAGAGATGATCATCTAATCAGCATTTATGAGGAGCTCTCGCTAAAATTTGCGATGCCCCGCTATTAGAGGATAATGAGTCCTTTCATGAGTCTCCCGAACGTTGACTCCGGCTCATTTAAATGCTCTCACCGCTTTGGTATGTTCATAACCCTTTATTTCTTTGTGACTTCAATTATAAGCTTTATCTTAATCATTCCCATATTTTTCTTTATAGTCTGGGAGAGCTTCTTTTGTTGTTGCCTCAGACCTCGAGAAAAGACACCACAGTCTTGAAAAGAAAAATTTGCAACTTAAAGAGAAGATCCGAGAACTAGAGGTTGAAGTGCGACATCTCGCAAGAAAGATGAAACAATTAAAAAAATGGAGGCTGAGCTTACTTCTCAACAGAATAGAGTATCTACTCTTCAAAGTGCAAATCAAGCAACTTTATGGTATAAAATTTTTATTCTTCAAGTCATCTTTACTTTTGGGCTATTATTCTTTCCCCGATTTATTATTTTCGCAGAGACATATATAATCTCTCTGATGAAGCTATTCTTCTCCATTCATTTCCCGAGCCCATGGATAATGATGTTCTTCTCACCCATCTCAACGAGTCTTTAAGTAACTCATCAAACAAAATTGATTCCCTTTCATTGAATGAACTTCGAACCAAATGTCGCCTTTCAGAGATTGAGCATAGAGCTAGTTTAGGTTTAGCCAATCGATTTAAACAAATGTATCTTGATTCCCATAGAAAAATTGAGCTTCAAAGGAAGAAAATTAGTGGCCTTATTGATGAAAAAGAGACCGCATCGCTAATAGGGGTGCGCAGCATTAGCAAAAGATTTCAAAAGTCTCTTCTCAAGTACAAATTGAACGAGATGAATCCCTTCGCGAGTAATGCCATACTTATGAGCGAGAGGAACAAGTTCGTTCACTTCTTGTTATAAATAATGATGATGAGTTTGCTTAGGCTGCGAAGGTTCTAGATAATGCCAGGAATAACTTAGGTGTTGATGTTAGCCTTCATGCCGAGCATACTGCCTTGGTTAAGGATATGATATCTGACAGAGAAGGTTGTTTATTATACCTTACCGTTTCTTATTTCCGTAGCATTGCTATTAAATTGTTAATATATTGTCATATGTTCTGCAGAATCCGAGAAAAGACTTCAAACAAGGATTGAAGAACTTGAGTCCGAAAAAGGACAACTCGCACAAGACTTTTTCTTCGCAACAACAAATATTCTAAGTCAAGAAACAATCGCAAGCTACAAAGTGGCGAACTTTAATAATTATGCAATTCGTTTTCGCAATCAAACTATTGAGATAGTTTGCAATGATCACAAGATTCCTCTTAGTTCATATCCTTGTCTTCGTGAGGATATTCCCGAAGATACACTTTTCTCGGATGTCTCGATAGTGATGCTAGCGGAAGTAAGAATGGCGAAGAGAATGATGAAATCAAGAATCTAACCAAGAAGATGATCCTTCAAAGAAATAACTTCTTTTTCTTCTTTCGCTATTTGTAATATATATACCCTTTCAATCTTCTTGGATTGTCAAATATGAATTCAACCTTTGTTTTCTTTACTTGCACATATTAATCAAGCAATTCTCTTTTATAATTCGACTAACTAGTATTATGAATGCATAAATTCCTCATATGGAAATGAATAACAAAACTTTATCCTATTCATTCCCATACTTGCCTCTCGTTATTCATTTTCAAATGAGAAATTTACCTTTGCTATCTGTTTTTGTAAGCATATTGAAGTCGTTATTGCGACAAGATCGCAATGTCTCCATAAATGAAGAACTCCGTTAATCTTGCCTTATCGCTTTTGTGTGGTCTTATTTTGCCTTCCTAATTAAAGGTCTTATTTTGCCACTCGTTGCGACAAGATCGCAGGACGTCTTTACATTTTCATGTAATGACCCATTGACCTTGTCTTATCATTTACTAAGTATTTTTGCCTCTCGCAGATATTTTATCCGCGATAATATGACAGGCTTAAATACTCTTGCGAGTGTAAAATCCCATGACATTATCGTCTCTCGCGACGAAATCGCAGGACGTTTTTGCATTTTCATGCAATAACCCATTGATCTCGCCTTATCCTTGCGTCAAGATTATTGCCTCTACAGATCATTGCACAAATATGACAAGCCTATATTTCCTTGCGAAAATAAAGTCTCATGACATTTGCGTCTTTTGACACTTATCAGCCTCCCTAATGGAGGGTGCCGCCTTATCATCTCCTGGTTGCCCCTTCAAGGAGGCGTACATCGGCCATACAAGACTAGCTCCTCCCATCCGGCCTTAACAACAAGCAGTTGTTTTCGCAGCCTCTTATCCCTTATACCTATAGGGCTTATGGTTACGAGACCGCACCCTAAGTGGAGTTTTCTTCGGCCGAAAAGATGTGCCAAGACTTGTCAAGAGTGGTAAGGAAGTTCCATGCTCCCCGCACTCTTGACTCAACCGTGTACCTCGGCGCCTTGGTCATACGCTGACTCTTGGAAGAGACCCTCGGTCGTCCAACCTGGTATAACCTTATATAGTTGGAAATCCAAGGTATCTCTCAGGATGGATGTTATTATCCCCAATCTCCATGACTCAGTTCCGTGGAGCGGTGTAACCTTTTCACCGAGCCATGTCAAGAGATACCCCCTTATATGACGTACTTTAGGTCTTACATTTGCCTCTTACGAAATATTATTCGCGAACTAAGGTGTACGCCATAAAGGTTCGTCCCATTCACTCACTCATTCATTTTTGTTAATTCAATTAATCATTCATTCTTGATAATTTCATGTTATTTTGCTTGCGATGCTATCGCATAATTTTGCTTTGTTTGCAACATTCTCTTTTCAACTCTTCAATCGGATTTTCATACATTCTTGATCGCGAGACTCTCGTACATTTCTTCTTCAATTATTATTTCTTCCTCCTACTTTTGATATGCCTCTGTCACTTAATCTTGATAACAACAACTATTCATTTCTTTAGTCTTTTGATCCTACTATTTTCTGTCTTTGCACTATTCAACTGCCTTTATGTATTCACTTCGCAAAGCGTCTTCAACTACCTTTTATTCTTCTTGTCCATGTCGTGCCTTCGCCACTTAACCTTTGTCACTTCTCGCAATTATTCACTTCTTACACCTTTTACTCCTGCTTCCCTCTGCCTCTGTATCATTAAAACCTCTGAATAGTTCTTTTCCATCATGACTTTCAACTGCCTTCATATCTTCACCTCGCAATGTGTCTTCTCTTCTTATATTTATGCTGTCTACCATCAATATTTCTTTTCTTTGTTCTTCTTTTATATTCTTCTTCCATCCCTTCTTTTTTGCGGCTCTCTCTTCACAGCTCTTCACATCGATCTCATAACATTTTTCCCCTTCTATCCAATCTCCCTTAATAATTCCAACACCGCTAGGATGGGGAAATTTTATACACTGATGATACGTTGACGCCACACCCAGAATTTCATGCAACCATGGCCTTCCAATCAATGCATTATAGGGGGACTCCACATCGACCACACAAAACAAGATATCGGTTGACAATCCTTGCAAAGGTATTCTCATGTGTACTTCTCCTTTGGGCTTGTTTCATGTACCATTGAAACCATATATTTTGTATGTTGAAGGGATCAAATCTTCATCCTTTCCTCCCATAGTCTTGTAAGTATGGTGAAAAAGAATGTTGACCGAGCTCCCAAAGATCGATTAATATTCTATTTATTGCCCAAAGCAAGTTTCTCGCCTCATCATCTTCCCCATCAACAGGTTTGGATTAATATCCAGGTTTACCACCAACGGGTTATCATGTATTTCTCTACCTTTGGGTATTTCTTTTGCCGAGAAAGAGATAATCTGAATCGCCACTCTTTTAATCGCGATTTCCTCGCGATGTTCATTACCTCCTTATCATTAACATCCCTCGCAAAAACCCTACCGAGTACGTTATCATGAAAATCTTCAATGGTGCGATATGAATGAACAATGGAGTTGCAAAACAAATTTTTAGCTTTCGCCCCAACTTCTATCATGAACGTTTCTTTTCCCTTTGATGGTGGTGGCGGCAAATGTTGAACTTTTTCTTCGCTTTTTAAAAAGTGATTCAGCTTCCCCTGATCAATCATTCTAAGGATAATTCTTTTGATGTTTCGGCAGTCATTTGTCAGATGTCCATGAAAACGATGGTAAGAGCAGAATTGTGACTCCTATCACCTCGGGTGGCGGTTCACTCCCCATGTTCCATGGTGCGGTATATTCTCCATCAAGAGTATAGCTTCCCATATCTTCTCCACACTAGTATTTAGTGGTGGCATCTTGATTTCTTCCCATACTACTCTATGACGTCGTTGCCCTCCATGATAATTATGTTTTTGACTTCCATAGGTTTCTTGCGGGTGATCAAGTCACGAATCTTGTTATTGCCACCACGATTGTAGCAGCTTTCTTTCTCTTTCAAATTCTTCCCGATCTCGGCTTCCCATCGCTACTAATTTTGGTCCCGTCCATCATCTACTACTTTTTCTTGTTGCCCTTGCGAGGTACTCGCCATCGTTTGTACTATTTCGGGTAACAAACTTGCATTCGCAACACTTGAACTTGTATTCGCAACTGGGTACGATTCTACTTCATTTTTTCTTTCCTCCAAAGCAATATATTCCTCTTGCAATTCTCTCAATCTCGGCCATCGTGATTGTATTCTTGACTCAAAACTTGAACATATAATAAGTTGGTTGCGAACATAGCATTTATGAATGATAGTATGAGATATCTTTCATCCACCCGTCTAGCCATTTCGCTACACATTGTCTTCCATCTTACGGTCGATGTCTCAAGCTCTCGCCAATTCTTTGTTTTAGCCCAAATACATCTTCAATGCCGTGTCGCGAAGAGTTGTTGCTTATATACGCCCTAAAAATATAGCTTGTAAATGATTGAATGATGTGATTGTATTCCTTGGTAGACCTTCAAACCATTTCAACGCTTCTCCCGTTAAACTCGACGCAAAGTATTTGCACAATATGGCATCATGGTTTTCCCACCGTAGCATACATCTCACGTAAGCCTTGATGTGTTGTACCGCACAAGTTGACCCATCAAAAATGCTAGTTAATCTTTGGTAAGTTGCACTTTGGGGGTATTCCTCCTAGCTGCACTTCTAATGTAAAAGGATTTTTCGCAGCCTCTCGCGATAGCTTCATCTAACCTGTCTTCTCCCTCCTTCTCTTCTCATTGTTCAATATTCCTCTAATCTCTCGCCAATTCTCGAGAATTTGTTCGCTTGCCTCGTAATTTGAATTTATCGGTCTCTTTAATTCTCGCTTCCTCCTTCTTCGTTCGTGTCTACTTTTTTGTATTCTTTCATATTCTTCGTTGATATCTCCATTGTTGCGATTTCGCTCGCGCCTTCTTTCTCGATTGTCATGATTATTCCGCCGAATCGCCTCTTCTAATTCCCGATTTTCCATTTCTCGCTCTCAATCTTTCTCTCTCGCGAGCTAGTCGCGCTTGTTCAGTATAATGTTTTTCAATGTCATCTTCAATTTCCTTTTGTTTCCTTTGTGTTTCTCTCCCATATAGTATTCTCCTTTCTTCTTCCTGATTTTCTTCATTAACTGGGTTATTCTGCCCTTTGAGGCCGCCTATCTTCCCGATTTCCATCATTTTGATCATTCACCAAAATATAACGATTCTCTACTAATTCTCTCTCTTCGCGACCTCCTTCACCAAAATTTAACTCTCTTTCCAAATTTTCTTCATTAACGTTTTTCGCAGGTAATGTTCTTTCTCACGTTTTCTCTAATCGATCCCGATCTCGATCTCGTTATTACTCCTTGATCTTCTATTTTGCAACCTCCTATTTTCCATCCTTAATTCGTGGTTTTGCCTTGTTAAATTTGCGCGTTCTTCCGCGCTTCTAACCGCCTTTCTTCATGTATTGTCTGTCTCAACGCTTCTAACGTCGCAATTTCTTCATTTCCACGAATCTGTTTCTCCCATCTCTTCTCGATTTCTCTCTTCTTGTCCACTATTCATCAATTGTTGCACTTCTTCTCTTTCTTCCATAGAATCTGATCTCCATGTATGCACGCTCACTCTATCATAATCGGTTACTCTGTTTAGTGCTGGTTGAATTGGTGGTTGAATTGGTGGTTGAATTCGACCTTCTTCTCCATTTCTTGCATTTATCCTTGATGGTTCACCTACTTCATTTCTCCTTTCTCCAACTAATCTTCCACTTCTCCTTACGATCGTTGGTTGTTCCGATGCATTCTTTCTTCTAGCCATTTCTCAATTTTAGTAACTTGTTAAAAATTATTCGAGATTTCTTTCTTGTTACACCTGATTCTTCCAATTCACAAGGTTGATCTTCTACTCGTCCCTGTTTCTAGCGCATATGTATTTCTCGTTCGAATACAAATGGATTAACTAAACAAATTCGAGTGAGGGGTGTAGTGTGGGATTTCCTGCAACTACACTCTCATTTACTAAAAGTCCTAGGATACCTTGATCGCAAGTATATCCCGCTAATTCCCTCGATTTCATCACAACCACATTAAAAGATGTATATGTGAATTCTTCCGAGAAAGCAACCTAAAGTGTAAAAACACAATTAAGTTTAACTCCCTAAAAGCACTAAGTTCTATGGAATAAGACTAATCAATGCAAACGAACGTGTAAAAGCACTAATCCGTTTTAACAAAGGTTATGATTCATATGCAATTATAAAGATGTATCACTACAAGTAATAACCACACTATGCTACTTGCAATCAGGAATTGACAACTTTTTCGTATTGAAAATCCTAATCTAGCAATAGATATGAATGCAAATCCAATTGATTAGGACTCAACCAAACAAGCAATCAAATCATATGACAATATTAATAATGAATCATAAAAATAAAGTTGAGACAAAACTAATGCATTGAATCAAATATCATGTTGAGAAATCAACTTTATCCCATAACCAATAATAGTTGTTTAGCTACTCATAGCTTTTGAGTTCATCATATTCAATAATAAAATCAAGAAGATGAAACATAAAAATGAAAGCAAACCCTAGTGGAATCGCTCTCCTCCAAATCTCAAAAGTAGAAAAATACGTGATCCCAAAAGAAGTAGAAGACTTTCTTTTGTAGCTTTTCTCCAACTTCTAAAATTAGGTCCAATCCTCCAAATCCAAAGTCCATCACCAAGAAGTCCACCAAGCCCATATGTAGAAAATACTCATGTAGAAAATATGTCCCATAAGTAGTCGCAGGAAAACTCGGTACATGTGCCGGAAGTTGGCCGGCAAAGTCACCGGAACCCATCTCAGGTGGTCGAGAAAGTCAATCCAGTAACCGGTTAAACTGGTCAGGTCATCGAGTCAACTCGGTCAAAGTAACTGAGTCAAAGGCTGAGTGAAGGTCTATCTTGGTGAGTCAGAGTCTGATTAGCACAGGCCTAGGCCATTTTGCAAACTTGCACAGGCCATAATCTTATACAACGCCATGATTGCGCACTATTCCTTCTCAAAGCTTCTGGGCCATTGCATCAAGCTACTTCAGGCAGCTCAGTCAGCTGCAACACATACACCCCATACTATAGCCTCACCAGAACCACCAACACTCCATCTATTCATTGCAGCTTCATATCACTTCTACAAGCATATCCAGCTCCATTTCAGTTGTATCCTCTCCGTTAGCAACAACACTACTTCCTGCTCTTCCTTTTCGCCAACAGTGCATCACACTCCATCTCCATCTCCATGTTCTCCTCAATTGCACTTCATAACATTGCAGCACCACAATCTCTCGCATTTTCACATCTCGGGCAAAGATCGGCCATCTCTCCCACACCAACCGCAAATCGCCATCACTCAAATAACTTCAAAACCACCATTTCAGTTCAGCTCAATTGCTGCAATTCATACTGCCCTAAGTTCCAATCTCCGCACCATGGCATGCTCCATTCAAACGGCGGCAATCACATTCATTCATTTCCATTACTGGCAGCAACACCTGCAGCTCCACCTGCAACTAAATTCACCACTGCCTCCGTCTAAATTTCACATCCATCTCAACTTCCACCAGATGCAATTCATTACAAACCAAACTTAGCCTGCCATACTCAGCACCAGTTCATTAGCTCAAGTACAGATCCCATCTACTACCAGCAATATCAATCCCTGCACCTCAGTTCAGCTCTAATCAATCCTGCAAATTCCTAACATTCATCTAAACCTAGAAGTCCAATAAACTCAGCCACCAACAAGCTCCATCTCTATCTCAATTTCCAGCTCCGCAACTAATTGCAGCAGCAGCTCCTCGTTCAATCTCGAACCCCATGAAAAACCCTCATAACAATCTTATTCCATTCTGCTGCCAATCAATCGAAATTAACTCAAACCCATACCTTCAAAACCTTTGTAAACTTGAATTACATCATGCTTCTGAATTTCTCCATCTTCTTCCCAGTAGCAGCAGGCAAGCATCAACAAAACCCATCTTCATAATCAAACATAAACCCATGAATATCAACATCAAACACATCTTGTCTCGCAACCCGAGTGAAATCCCATCTCAATTGAAGCTCAGAACCCTAACTCTAATTTGGGGAAGAACAATAAAGCACAAATCTCCCTGATTCCTTCTCGAGTTTGGCTGTGAACACGAACCCATCATTTCTCATCACATAGAGACTGCATCTTCATACTCAAACCCCCATTTTATGATTAATACTTCAGATTCAAACATCCAATCTTCTCATTGTAGAACCCAACAACATCTCATCTTCATTTCTGTTGCAGCTTCACCGAATCTCTTCCATCCATTATTCTTTCGGCTTCAATATCTCTACGCAATTCTACTCCCGTCTCTCGACTTCAGCAGCAGGAGTCGCTGCTTTTTCTTCTGTCTGAGTTTCAGGTGAATGAAAGAAACATATTTTGATATCTCCCATCGAACTCAGGGTTGTAATGAAACAGGGGTGAATAATGACACCCCAACACTCGGATAAGGGATACCCATCTGAAATATTGATTTTCCTTTAACTTTCTCATATGACGTCGTAGTGACATCATTCTTTCGCCATATAACCTTAGTGGCTCCATCACTCGGCCAGTGAGTTGACCTTTTTGCCTCTTACGCTCCAAATGGACGCTTTCTCCTTCTTTTGCTCATAATGACTCCATTGCACCTAACAAACTCAAAAGCACACATAAGATACATAATTTACACGACAATAGCAAAGAAAGCATAAATATTTGATATAAAATTAGGTGTTTTAGACACCTATCAAATTCCCCACACTTAGACTTTGCTAGTCCTCGAGCAAATGAAACAAAACTTATTCTAAAATATACATACAACTCTTGTGAGGGTTTACTAGAGATATACCCAAAAAAACCTACATTTCCAACTTACTAGTTCTCCATAATGATAGCATCCAACGCGCTAAGAAGACATAGAGATTCTGCACACTAGTCATAAGAAGTTAGAGACATATATGAACACAATCTCATTCTTAAAAGTTGAGAGAGAAATAACCATCCCTTATCGAAAGAAATTCGGGTTCGGAGTGATCGAAAGTCTCGACTCTGCCTCACAAGAAAGGGTTTTATGAAGTTGCTCTCAATAATAAATAGCTTTTTATGGGTCACACATGTGTCCGGTAGGAGTGAAGAGAGAATCTGCGACACCTTGAATGGTAGGAAGGCAAAACCCTCCGAATTGTTTTGAAAACCCACATCTTTTATCATTTTGAAAACCCTTTTTATGACGATCTCTAAGAAAGGAAATCAACCACTTAACGAAGGTGGGAATATTCTTACTTACCTCGTTATCCGTTCGGCGTGCAGTTAGCACCACTCTCACAGCATCCATAGAAACGTCTTCGTTCTTCAATCCTTGTCTTTATCTTCGTCTTCGGTCTTCAACTCTTGATGATGAAATCTTGAACTTCGTAGAATCTTGACAATGTAACTCTTTCATCTAATTCCTTGTTGCTTTAAACTTCATTATGAATATTCCTTCTTTCCATTGGGTTTATTGAAAGAATACAAAACCAAAAACGAACTAAACAAACCAAATATGATGCAATGAATTTTTTTTTCTTCTCCTTTTTCTTTTCTTTTCTCTTTTTTTTTTTTTTTTTGTAAGATGCAAGATAACTAAAGTAAATACAAAATGAAAACAAACAAAATATTAAAACTAAATGATGACCCTAATGAACTTTTTTTTTTTTTTGAGACAAGAGAAAATGTAATACAAATATGAATAAAGATAAAATAAAAATGCGAGTACAAAGGCCATGGTGTAAGTACTTTACCGCTTTGTTCTTCACAACTTGTATGTCTTGATTAAACTTCTTGAAATCTCATCTTGATAATATTCGCTCTTGTACAATAGTCTTCAACTTGTAAAAATTCTTCTCCTTGTCTTGTTGTTATACTTGAATCTGAAATATGCTCATTTCTGTATCGTTGCTTGTAAACCTTGAACGTCTTCAACTTCCTTCGAATTTGTGATGCTCCTCTTGTTGATGATGATGGTGTTTCTATGGACCTGTTTGTGTAGAGAGAGATAAAGTGGATGGTGCTAACTGCGAACAAGATTACAAGTGGTATGTAAGTTAGCAATTCGATGTCACCATCATGATTGATAAAATAGCACTCAAGAGATCAAAATAGTGCTTCTATTGGTGGGAGGTTGGGTAGCTCACCATTCTACCTGGAGTTTACGTACGGCGACACACACTCTAAAAGCACAAATTTAGACAGGTACAAAGAAGTGAAGGTCGGTGCCTCTCATGATGTAACATGGGTAATCTCCACTATAGGGGACCACTACTCTAATACCGAATTCAGTCTGCACCTTATTTGCCACTGGCATGGTTAAATCCAACTTTAACTCGATCATGTTCTCTGTCATCTCTAAGTTCAGTCACTCTTATGAGAATCTCGATGTAATCTTAGCGACATGTATACTATGTGACTCTAAACTAACTACAAATTTGAGTTTTTTATTCACTAATTTACACAAAAGTTGAAAATTTCATGAAAAATTTACAATGCAAATGCTTAACCACTCCCCCACACTTAAACTTTACATTGTCCTCAATGTAAATTGAGTCATCCAAAGTAAGTCAAAGTGGGAAATCCTACATGATAATATGACAAGAAATCATAAAAAGTAAATGCAAGAAAAGAAAAACTAAAAACAAGACAAGAAAATAAAAATAAGACAAGAAATACTCATCCGATGGGTTGCCTCCCATTTAGCGTTTGGTTTAAAGTCGTCAGCCCGACTATCTCCTTGCTTTCTATGACTCCTCCAGAGGGAGTACATCCACAAAGTTAGCTCCTTCCACCACTTCGGAAGTGAAATTCTCATAATATGGTTTCAACCGGTGCCCATTAACTTTAAGTTCCTTGCCTGTAGCTATGCTACGAATTTCTACTGCACCATGAGAAAACACATTAGTAACAATAAAAGGTCCAATCCAACGTGACCTTAACTTACCCGGAAATAATTGCAAGCGAGAATTAAACAAAAGCACTTTCTACCCAATGCAAAATTGTTTTCTAGAAATCATAGTATCATGAAAGGCCTTCGTTTTCTCCTTGTAAATGCGTGAGCTTTCAAATGTATCATTGCGAAGCTCCTCTAGCTCTTGGAGTTGTAATTTCCTTTGCTTTCCAGCCCCATCCATCTCCATATTGCATTGCTTAATAGCCCAAAACGCCTTATGCTCAATTTCAACGGGTAAATGACAAGGTTTACCATACACAATCCTAAAGGGAGACATCCCGATAGGTGTCTTGTATGCGGTTCTATAAGCCCACAAAGCATTATTAAGTCGCATGGTCCAATCTTTCCTTGTTGGATTCACCGTCTTCTCTAGAATGGATTTCACCTCCCGGTTAGAAACCTCGGCTTGTCCATTTGTTTGGGGATGATAAGGTGTTGCAATCTTGTGCGACACATTGTACTTCTTCATCAAGCTTTGTAAGATCCTGTTTTTGAAGTGAGAACCCCCCATCGCTAATTATGGCTCTTGGAATTCCAAACCTTGCAAAAATATTAGCTTGCACAAAATTTGAAACCACTTTAGAATCATTAGTTGGGGTGGCCTTAGCTTCCACCCATTTTGAGACATAATCAACCGCAAGTAAGATATAAAAATTTCCATGAGAGTTGACAAAAGGACCCATAAAATCAATACCCCATACATCAAAAACTTCAATAAATTGAATAAAAGTTTGTGGCATTTGATTTCGGACACCTAGATTGCCTGTTCTTTGGCACCTATCACAAGTTGTACAAAATATATATGCATCCTTGAACAAGGTTGGCCAATAAAAAACGCTTTCAAGTACCTTGTGAGCGGTTCTCTTACTCCTAAAATGTCCTCCACAAGCATAGGAGTGACAAAAAGACAAGATATAATGAAATTCATATTCGGGAACGCACCTTCGTATTACTTGGTCACCGCAATGTTTCCATAAGTATGGATCATCCCATATGTATTGGTTCCCTAACTTCTTAAGTTTGTCCTCTCAAAGACGAGACAAGTTCTTTGGGATTTGTTTAGACACCAAGTAATTGACAATATCGGCATACCATGGTTCTCCAAAGGCAATTGAGAAAAGTTGCTCATCCGGAAACTTTCACGCAATGAGATAGCTTCCTTGTCCACAGCAAGACGGCTCAAGTGATCCGCAACGGTGTTCTCAATTCCTTTCTTGTCCTTGATTTCAATATCAAACTCTTGCAAGAGTAAAATCCATCGTATGAGCCTCGGTTTCGCTTCTTTATTCATTAGCAAGTACCTAAGTGCTGCATGATCAGAAAAAGACAACAACTTTTGTACCAATTAGATAAGAGCGAAACTTTTCCAAAGAAAAAACAACGGCTAACAACTCTTTTTCAGTGGTTGTGTAGTTTTGTTGGGCCTCATTTAACGTTCTAGAAGCATAATAAATAGCATGAGGTATCTTCCCACACTATGCCCAAGCACCGCACCAACCGCATAGTCACTTGCATCACACATGAGCTCAAAAGGCTTGCTCCAATCCGGTGGTTTAATGATAGGGGATTAAATCAAAATTTCTTTCAAACAATTGAATGCCGCCATACACTTTTCATCAAAGTTAAAAACCACATATTTTTGCAATAAGTTACAAAGTGGTGATGCTATCTTGGAAAAATCCTTGATAAATCTACGATAAAAATCTGCATGATCAAGAAAAGAGCGTATCTCCCTCACCGTAGTGGGAGGAGTTAAAGCACGAATAAGGTATATTTTAGATTTATCGACTTCCAAGCCTTTAGAAGATATTATATGGCCTAAAACTATGCCATGAGTTACCATGAAATGGCACTTCTCCCAATTCAAAGACAAGGTTTGTTTCAACACATCGTTCAAGGATTAGAGACAAGTTGTTCAAGAAAATGTCAAATGAATCACCAAAGACACTAAAATTGTCCATGAACACTTCGATTATGTTTTCAACATATTCTGAAAAGATACTTACCATACACCTTTGAAAGATAGTGGAGCATTGCACAAGCCAAAAGGCATCCTTCTATAAGCAAAAGTATCGAAAGGACAAGTGAAAGTAGTTTTCTCTTGATCCTTCGGCGCTATCACAATCTAATTATAACCTGAATAGTCATCAAGGAAGCAATAGTAAGAGTGTCCAGCTAAACTTTCAAGCATTTGATCAATAAAAGGCAATGGAAAATGATCTTTCCTAGTGGTGGCATTCAATTTCCTGTAATCCATACAAACCCTCCAACCGGTTTGCACACATGTTGGAACAAGTTCGTTCTTATCATTCTCCACCACTGTCACACCTGATTTCTTTGGCACTACTTGTACCGGGATCACCCACTTGCTATCGGATATGGGTAGATAACACCCACTTCCAAAAGCTTTAGTATTTCCTTTTTCACAACTTCCATCATGGGAGGATTCAAACGACGCTGCGCTTCCCTTGTAGGCTTTGCATCGTCCTCCAAACGGATTTTGTGCATACAAACGGCAGGGCTTATACCCTTGATATCAGCAATTGTCCATCCTATGGCCGTCTTGTACTTGTTTAGCACCCTTAGAAGTTTTTGCTCCTGTAAATCACTAAGCTCGTGAGAAACAATCACATGTAAATCTTCCTTGTCACCTAAGTACAAATACTTTAGGTGATCGGGAAGAGGTTTCAATTCTAACTGTGGAGATTTAACAATTGAAGGTACAAGCTTTTCATCACTGCATGGTAAAGAAATAAAAGAGATATTATGAGTTTCCGAGCATCCTTGTAGTGAATTAAGATCACCAAGGGCTTCCTTGACTTCATTACCACACTCTACACCATTATCCATGGATGTAGTTAAAACGGTTTCCAAAGCATCTTCACCATTCAACTCAAACACTTGTTGTGTCAATGTATCCATAACATCAATGGAGAAACAAGAGTGGGCATCACTAGGATATCTCATCGTCTCGAAAATGTTGAAACGTATTGTTTCTCCATCAAACTCCATAGTTAGCGTTCCCTTGTCCACATCAATAATGGTTTTCGCCGTTTTCATGAAGGGACGCCCAAGTAGCAATGGAAGAGACGAGTCCGGTGACCCTTCATTCATCTCTAACACACAAAAGTCAGCTGGAAATACAAGTTGATTAACCTGCACAAGAACATCCTCAACAATACCCATTAGGTAGACATTAGAGCAATCGGCTAATTGCAATACAATTCCAACCTTTTTAAGAGGACCTAAATCAAGTGAATTGTACATAGATGCAGGCATAACATTTACGGATGCACCTAAATCCAACATAGCTTTGTTAAATGTTGTGTTACCAATTGTGACGGGAATGTCAAAACTACCGGGATCCTTGCACTTAAGTGGGAGTTTGTGTTGTAAGATTGTTGAAGCATTCTCCCCCACACTTAGCACTTCATTACCTTTGAGCCTTTGCTTATTGGTACACAAGTCCTTCAACACCTTTGCATACTTTGGAACTTGCTTAATAACATCAATGAGTGGTATGTTCACATGGATCTTTTTAAGAACGTCTAAAATCTCCTTTTCTAGTTCCGCCTTCTTGGAACTTGCAAATCTGCGAGGGAAAGGTAAAGGAGGAACATAAGTAGAAACCAGAGTTTTAGAGTTAGGAATAGGTACCTCAGAGGTTTGGGGAGAATCATCATTCTGCTCCTCCAAAATAGGTTCCTTTGGTGTTTCCACCTTGCCCGAATCAGTAACTTCGGGTTGCACAAGTTGTGTACCACTTCTCAACGTAATAGCATTGACACCCTATTTTGGGTTAATAGGTTGAGAAGGGAGTTTCCCACTATTTTGTGCCTTCAATATGTTTATATCAATCGCCATGGAGCCCATTTGTGTCTGCAACTCCTTGATAGCACTCTTAGTTTCCTGCTGACTTTCTTTAAACATGGTGGAAATGCCTTGCATCATTGTTAGAAGCTTTGAATCGATATCGGAACCTTGATTTTGCATTGATTGTTGTGGTTGCTGAAATTGTTGTTGTTGCGCTTGAAATCCACCCGAACGGTTGAAAGTAGGTTGTTGAACCACTCCTTGCTTGTTAGCATAGCTAAAAATGGGATGATCTCTCCATCCCAGATTGTAAGTGTTGGAATAGGGATCATACCGTCTTTGCTGGTTTGGAAAAACCGTATTATCTTGCTCCAACTCTTCATCATATGAAGGTAAAATAACCGCATCCATCTTTTGCATCATTTGCTCCATGCTACCCATCCTTTGATCAAGGTGTGATGATGAATCACTACTTCATGCACCCGCCTAAGCATTGGTTCACCTCTTGTGTAAAATTGTTGCGAGTTTGCAGCCATACTTTCAATCAACTCGGTAGCTTGGGCCACCGTCTTGTTCACTAGTGCACCACCACTCGCTGCATCAAGAAGATATCTATCACTTGTCTGGAGACCTTCGTAGAAGTATTGGATTATCATAACGTCACTGAATTGGTGGTGTGGACAGCTTGCCACCAATCTCTTGTATCGCTCCCAACATTCATACAAAGATTCTCCCACATTTTGCTTTATCCCACATATCTCTTTGCGAATTTGAGTAGCCTTTGACGCAGGAAAATACCTCTCTAGAAAGAGTTTCTTCAACCCGTTCCATGTAGTGACACTTCCGGAAGGCAAGTAATACAACCATTCCTTAGCATTGTCCGCCAAAGAGAATGGAAAGGCTTTCAACATCGCTCCATCCGCATTAATATTCTCTGGAAGCATAGCCATGATAACGTTGTGGAAATCCATGAGATGCTTGTTTGGATCCTCATTTGCCTTGCCATGAAACTTCGGCAACTCTCTAATCAACCCCGGCTTGATCTCGAAGGTTGAGTTTGTTTGAATGCACCATCGTTGTGTATCAAGCGTATGAGAAGCCAAGTCCTTGAGTGTACGATCACCCATTGCTTCTACTTCTTCAAAAGGTGGTTCTTCTACAATTGGAACCTCTTGTTCTAGAACTTCTTCTAGTTGCAACTCTTCTTCCACTTCTAACTCTTGTTCTTCAGTTGTGTCTTGACTTGGTTGGAGTATTGTGCCTCTTCGAGTAGTTATCCCGCACCTTGGATAGTTCCAATCTTTAGAAGCCAGGGATTAGGTACCTGAAAACAATTCTCGCAAACAAGTGAGAAACAAGACAAGAAAACAAAAAGCAAAGATAAAAGCAGTAATTATAAAAAGAAACTAAAAACTTAATAACAAGCCGTATGCCTCCCCGGCAGCGGCGCCAAAATTTGATCGCTGTCGTATGCGTCAAAAATAATTTCACTTTCTCACTCTACTAAATATAAATGAAGTACGTGGTAAGAAAGAGTTCGTTCCCACAGAGAGGCTTTCGTTGTTATAAAATTTCAGTTTCTTAGTAACCAGGGGGGGGATTTTTGTTTTAACAAAGCAATAAAAGTAATTGAAAGCAATAAAATAATTTGAATAATCAATAAGGAGAAGATATTGGTCACGGGATAGTATCATTCACAAACATGTATTTTCATCAATGATTAGAATTGATAATTTAATCTCTCATTTACTAAAAGTCCTAGGATACCTTGATCGCAAGTATATCCCGCTTATTCCCTGATTTCATCACAACCACATTAAAAGATGTATATGTGAATTCTTCCTAGAAAGCAACCTAAAGTATACAATTAAGTTTAACTCCCTAAAAGCACTATGTTCTATGGAATAAGACTAATCAATGCAAACGAACGTGTAAAAGCACTAATCCGTTTTAACAAAGGTTATGATTCATATGCAATTATAAAGATGTATCACTACAAGTAATAACCACACTATGCTACTTGCAATCAGGAATTGACAATTTTTTCATATTGAAAATCCTAATCTAGCAATAGAGATGAATGCAAATCCAATTGATTCCGGACTCAACCAAACAAGCAATCAAATCATATGACAATATTAATAATGAATCATAAACAATAAAGTTGAGACAAAACTAATGCATTGAATCAAATATCATGTTGATAAATCAACTTTATCCCATAACCAATAATAGTTGTTTAGCTACTCATAGCTTGTGAGTTCATCATATTCAATAATAAAATGAAGAAGATGAAACATAAAAATGAAAGCAAACCCTAGTGGAATCGCCGCTCTCCTCCAAAGCTCAAAAGTAGAAAAATACGTGATCCCTAAAGAAGTAGAAGACTCTTTATTTTGTAGCTTTTCTCCAACTTCTAAAATTAGGTCCAATCCTCCAAATCCAAAGTCCATCACCAAGAAGTCCACCAAGCCCATATGTAGAAAATATGTCCCATAAGTAGTCGCCGGAAAAGTGGTACATGTGCCGGAAGTTGGCCGGCAAAGTCACCGGAACCCATCTCAGGTGGTCGAGAAAGTCAATCCAGTAACCGGTTAAACTGGTCAGGTCATCGAGTCAACTCGGTCAAAGTAACTGAGTCAAAGGCTGAGTGAAGGTCTAACTGGGTGAGTCAGAGTCTGATTAGCACAGGCCTAGGCCATTTTGCAAACTTGCACAGGCCATAATCTTATACAGCGCCATGATTGCGCATCATTCCTTCTCAGGCAGTTCAGTTGCAGTTGCATCAAGCTACTTCAGGCAGTTCAGTCAGCTGCAACACATACACCCCATACTATAGCCTCACCAGAACCACCAACACTCCATTTATTCATTGCAGCTTCATATCACTTCTATAAGCATATCCAGCTCCATTTCAGTTGTATCCTCTCCGTTAGCAACAACACTACTTCCTTCTCTTCCTTTTCACCAATAGTGCATCACACTCCATCTCCATCTCCATCTCCCTGTCCTCCTCAATTGCACTTCATAACATTGCAGCACCATAATCTCTGCATTTTAACATACTTCAGCATCAGTTCAGCTCATCCTCACACTAATCGAAACTGCTATCACTCAAATAACTTCAAAACCACCATTTCAGTTCAGCTCAATTGCTGCAATTCATACTGCCCTGAGTTCCAATCTCCGCGCCATGGCCTGCTCCAGTCAAACTGCGGCAATCACATTCATTCATTTCCATTACTGGCAGCAACACTTGCAGCTCCACCTGCAACTAAATTCACCATTGCCTCCGTCTAAATTTCACATCCAGCTCAACTTCCACCAGATGCAATTCATTACAAACCAAACTTAGCCTGCCATACTCAGCACCAGTTCATTAGCTCAAGTACAGATCCCATCTACTACCAGCAATATCAATCCCTGCACCTCAGTTCAGCTCCATTCAATCCTGCAAATTCCTAACATTCATCTAAACCCAGAAGTCCAATAAACTCAGCCACCAACAAGCTCCATCTCTGTCTCAATTTCCAGCTCCGCAACTAATTGCAGCAGCAGCTCCTCGTTCAATCTCGAACCCCATGAAAAACCCTCATAACAACCTCATTCCATTCTGCTTCCAATCAATCGAAATTAACTCAAACCCATACCTTCAAAACCTTTGTAAACTTGAATTACATCATGCTTTTGAATTTCTCCATCTTCTTCCCAGTAGCAGCAGGCAAGCATCAACAAAACCCATCTTCATAATCAAACATAAACCCATGAATATCAACATCAAACACATCTTGTCTGCAATTCGAGTGAAATCCCATCTCAATTGAAGCTCAGAACCCTAACTCTAATTTGGGGAAGAACAATAAAGCACAAATCTCCCTGATTCCTTCTCGAGTTTGGCTGTGAACACGAACCCATCATTTCTCATCACACAGAGACTGCATCTTCATACTCAAACCCAAAATTTATGATTAATTCTTCAGATTCAAACATCCAATCTTCTCATTGCAGAACCCAACAACATCTCATCTTCATTTCTGTTGCAGCTTCACCGAATCTCTTCCATCCATTGTTCTTTCGGCTTCAAGATCTCTATGCAATTCTACTCTCGTTTCTCGATTTCAGCAGCAGGAGTCGCTGCTTTTTCTTCTGTCTGAGTTTCAGGTGAATGAAAGAAACATATTTTGATATCTCCCATCGAACTCAGGGTTGTAATGAAACAGGGTTGAATAATGACACCCCCCAACACTTGGATAAGGGATACCCATCTGAAATATTGATTTTCCTTTAACTTTCTTATATGACGTCGTAGTGACATCATTTTTTCGCCATATAAACTTAGCTGGCTCTATCACTCAGCCAGTGAATTGACCTTTTTGCCTCTTACGATCCAAATGGACGCTTTCTCCTTCTTTTGCTCATAATGACTCCATTGCACCTAATAAACTCAAAAGCACACATAAGATACATAATTTACACGACAATAGCAAAGAAAGCATAAATACTAGATATAAAATTAGGTGTTTTAGACACCTATCAGACTGGTAAATCTAAGTCCAGAAATGGATCCCGATCTATTCTGATCCTCTTGAACATATTGCAATAGGTCTTATATTTAGTCCTTAGAGAAAACCTTCTGACGGATATATCAATCAAGCTGTGCTATTTTTTTCTGGAATGGGTGTCAAACAAAGAAAGGCAAAACGCACAAAGATAAAGCAGTCAGATGAGATGTACAACTCCCTTCTCAATCATCATAGTGGGATTGTTTCTCACTCTACCGCCTGATTCCAGGTAGTCTTTTCCTTGTTCCTAACTTGAGAGGTGCAAGGACAATAATTGAGAATTACTCAAGTATGTTGTATATTTTTCTGTTTAAGTTTGTGTGCTGGCGGTCCATAACGTTCGCGTCCTCCTATTGAGAATTCTTAGGGTTTCCAAAAACAAGAGTTCCTCTCTCCTGTTTACATACACATATATATTATCTATATTGTGTTTTTTCATCCCTAATAATAATTACATAGAGAATCCTGCAAAGTCTCGAGAGATTGTGCATCTTGATATGGAGGAAGACGCTCAAGAACGTGAGTCATTGCAAGAACTAGTTCTAAAGAAGATGCTTGAAAGAAAGGATCACAACTCCTGGATTAATGATTCCGTCAAGGATTTAATTTGTTTTCAGAATGATTCAAAGGTTGAGTTTGCAAATCTTCAGCTGCAGATAAACCAACTCTTGGATGGTCAGGCCAGAATCCTTGCTAATCAGAATCTTCTGATACAGAATCAAAAGAAGCTCATCATGGATTGTGTCAAGGCTAGACAGCTTGCTCTGGTTGTTGATCGTAAAGTTAGTGTTCTAACTCACGAACATGGTGTTTCTACGGTCAAGAGGATAAATGAAATCAGTGACACCTTCTTTGATGGATTCATTGAAAGATATGAGGTTCTTAACGAACTCTGATTTTCGTATATAATCTAGTAAATCTTCTATTTTTCTGTTTTTTTAGAAGAATAACTAGAGTTTGGAATAGCCATTATTGTGATTACACATAGCTATGTCCAACGTTTTCATCTTCATGTTTTTAGATTTATTGGTTTAAATTCTAAACTTGTTTGGAAGATGATTTTTGCAGTATTAATCTTTATGGTTTTATATATTGCAATTGTTTATGGGATATGTGTGTTTGCGTCCGTGAACTATAATTGTCCCATATCTTGTCAAAAGTAAAGTCTTTCGTAAGTCGATATTCTTATATTGATAAAGGAATGAATGGACTTTTGAAAAATACAAAAGTTAATCCTATATTGTCAATTATTGATGGAAGATAGGTTAAAATCTTTTGTTTTTCAAGGATTATATCTATTGAATGTCATGGTGCAAATTGTGATGGAAAATAGAATGAATCCTTGTGTATTCCGCAGTAATTGATCTTCCCTGATCCATATTTTTTGTGTATTACTGTGAGGCTCCGTAATGTGTCTTATGTTGAGCGCTAAAACAATCAAAGTTGATTATTTTCATGGTTAGCTTTGTTGTTGTTCCATAAGGTACTTTATGACGAGCATAATGAACTAAATTAATCATCTTGTTTGGTTATTTAGTTATGACTCCATAAGTTTTCTTATGTTCGAGCACTTTTGATTGGGTTGGTTAATTTCATGATTAACTTAGTCATTGCTCCATAGATTCTCTTATGTGAGTATGTCCAATTAAATTGATTACTCTTTGTGATTAGTTTGATTGTGTATTTTGATTAAATTAATCATGGGTTCTCTTGTGGTTAATTTAATTGAGTATTTTGGATTCAAATTCATACTTGTATGTGATTTGTTATTCCAAAGAAATCCTTCTTTTCTTTCGAAATTAAGGTCGCTTTTGTTGTTCTTTTGGGAATGACATATTATGGGGGAGAGTTCTTCTTGAACTTGCGCTTAATTGCCATATCTTTGTGGGGAGTGCGGCTGTGGAATATTATAGGGGTTATCTTGTATCTTTAAACTCCTTGATGAATGCATTTAGCTTCGGCTTTATGATTGCATCTAAATAAGATGATATGTGTTTCTTTCTTTTGGTCATGAAATGTCTCTTTCGGAAATTTCATTAGGATCCCGTTCTTGTACCTTTGCCAATTTTATTGACAAAAAGGGGGAGAATTAATATGTAGTTCACACTACAAATACATATGGTTTTCGGATCATTATGTAAGGGGTCGTGGTTTCCATGTGAGACGGAGTATTGACTAAGGGGGAGTGATACATTTCACCACAGTATTGTTGTTGAAGTTGTGATACAATTGAACTTTGACGATGTGTAATGATACTATGACACTGTATAACAATGATTGAGAACTCTTGTTTTCTTATTGTTATAGCTACGGATTTTCAACAACGATGATGCTAAACTTACAACCTTTGGGATCATTGGAGTACTTGGAAGTGAAGAAGATTTCGAGTAATGTTGAAGATTAGACATGTGGAATGGGAGCTACAAAAGTTTATTTATTTATTTTTTGTATTCCATATGTATTAATAGTTTTGCCACTAAAATTGACAAAGGGGGAATTGTTAGAGCATTGCTCGGTCGAACTCGCATGCGTTGCTATCTCAAGCATGTTTGTCAATGTTAGTGATCAAAACTATAAGTCTTGATTTCTATCCTATGTAGCTAAAGGTCTCGGACAAGGATAGAAAGTGTAGTTGAGATCAAGAACTCCATGGCAATCATCATACAAGACGAAGGACTACTCGAGGAACCGGTGGAACTTCATCGACTAAAAGGTATGTGGAGACTTGAACTTATATGTCACTCAAAAGTCTATTTACTCTATCTCCTACTCTTGAGACAAAAGTCGTTTAGACGTATAGACTTTCATTATACACATTTGCTATTTCGAGCCGAGTTTAACTCGCCTATCTATTTCTCGAAATATGTGTTGGTAAGCTTTCGCTTTAACCGAATTCATCTTTACCTAGTGACGAAAGTCATGATATGTTTCAATCACTTTGTAAATTGCTCTGAAGAAAAATGGTCTGTGAATAACGGCTATATAACGTTCTCTGAGAATATTTCAATGATTGAAATGAGAGTTTAGATTACATAACCATTGGTAGGATATAAGCATTGTTGCGGAAACACATATATGTATAAGTCCTGATTCCTTGAACCAAAGTTTGCGAACTATGTTGATCAAGAGAAATGGAAGTGGCGCAAGCCAAGTCCGCGAACTCAATCCGCGAACTGGCGGAAGTTCTCACCCGAGAATTTCTGCTGTAGTTTGTGTACTCCTTCCATGAGCTTAAGTCCGCGAACCCAGTCTGCGAACTTGAGTAGGTTATATCTAAAACCGGCTGTTCTTGAACTAATGTGTTTATATAAACTAAGGAATGCTTTTGCAAACCGTGGCTATAAAGTTCATGAACCGATTCGAGTGAATCAAACCGTTTTTGCTTCGATCGTGTCTTGTGTAGTTACATAAGATCTAAGCAATTGAACAACTCTCTAACTAGTTCATTTGAACTAGTTATGGTGAAGAAGAATATGGTTGATATGAGAGTGTTCATATGGCTAACCATTTGGTTGACTATTGTTGAACCAACAAATGTTAATGTTTGGGTACGGTTCATAAACCCAAAATTGAACATTTCCTTTGTGTGTAACAAGCTAAGTTTTCGATCCAACGGTTGAGAAATATTAGCTTGAATCTAATCAGGTTTTCATCTAAGGGTGAATATTGAATGATTTGTTTCTAAGCTAACATTGATTGCAAACCCTGATTTGAAAGACTATATAAGGGAGAACTCTAGGAACTGGGAAACCTAATCCCCACACTTTACGTGTGATACTAGTTTGCTAAGCTAGAGTCGATTCTCCTTTAACCTTTGGTTTTCTTCTTCTAAAACCAAGGTTGACGACTTAAA
Organism: Papaver armeniacum; assembly: GCA_023531295.1. NCBI lineage: Eukaryota > Viridiplantae > Streptophyta > Magnoliopsida > Ranunculales > Papaveraceae > Papaver > Papaver armeniacum. The sequence goes on from JAJJWW010017140.1 coordinate 64,424, forward strand.
GACTTCATTGGGATTGTGAAGCCAGACCGATACTACTTTTCTTGTAGTTATGTGATCTGATCTTGCTGTTTCTATCGTACGAGTACAATTAAAATAATTGGCTTGAGATTTATATCTCCGATAGGCAAGATATAAAAGAAATCACAAACACTTCGTCTCATCGTTTGTGATTCCGCAATATCTTTTTTCGCTGCGTCAATTAAGATTATTGTGAGGTGATCAATAATACTAGGTTGTTCTTCGGGAATATAAGATCGGGTTATTGATTGGTTCCTGTTCACCTTGATTTATCAAAAGACGGAACAAAACTCATAGGTTTATTCGTGGGAGACGGATTTATCTATTACTATAAACTTTTATGTGTGATATAGATTTGTTTATTAAAGTCTTCGACTTTGGGTCGTAGCAACTCTTAGTTGTGGGTGAGATCAGCTAAGGGAATCAAGTACGTAGCATCCTGCTGGGATCAGAGGCGTAGGATCATAACTGTACCTTGGATCAGTGTGAGATTGATTAGGGTTCAACTACAGTCCAGACCGAAGTTGATTTGGAGTAGGCTAGAGTCTCAGATCGGTTTAATACAGTGTGTGTTCAATCTGGACTAGGTCCCGGTGTTTCGCATTTGCGGTTTCCTCGTTAACAAAATTCTCGTGTATGTGTTATTTCTATTCCGCATTATATTTGTTTATATAAATGAAATATCACAAAGTTGTGCGTTGTTCAATCAATTAGAATATCCGACCTTTTGGTTGTTGATTTAAATTGATTGACACTTGGATATTGGTCTTTGGTACCATCCAAGTTATCTCTCTTTGATAAAGACTCGCAGATTTCTATTTGCTTGAGTAAAGATCAAATCGAGAGATTGAGATATAAACTCGTTGATATACTTTTTATCTAGATTGAGTCTGACTGTCTAGTTGATTCTCTAGAAAGTATATTGGGTTTGTCCATACAGATTGCTAAGCGAAATATTGGGTGTGGTTGTTAGACCCTCGCTTTTTCAGTAGCGCCTGGTGGAGCCATGGCATAGTGGCATGCTAGTGGCATGCCAGTGGCGTAGCCATGGCATAACGGCATGATAATGGCGTAGCCGCGGCATAGCGGCATGCCAGTAGTCGTGGCATGGCGGCATGCCAGTGGCGTTGTGGCATGGCTACGCCTGTGGCATTGTAGCATGGCCAAAGCTAAGGTTTGGCTCCGTTGCTAAAATTAGGGCTTGGCGGCGTGGCCAAGGCTAAGATTTGGCGTCGTGGTAAGAATTAGGGCTTGTCGGCATGGCCAAGGCTAAGATTTGGCGTCGTGGTAAAAATTAGGGCTTGGCGGTGTGGCTAAGGCTAGGATTTGGTGCCGTGGTAAGAATTAGGGCTTGGCGGCGTGGCCAAGGATAGGATTTGGCATCGTGGTAAGAATTAGGGCTTGGCGGCGTGGCTAAGGCTAGGTTTTGGCGTCGTGGTTAGAATTAGGGCTTGGCGGCGTGGCCAAGGCTAGGTTTTGGCGCCGTGGTAAGAATTAGGGCTTGGCGGCGTGGCCAAGGCTAGGTTTTGACGCCATGGTAAGAATTAGGGCTTGGCAACGTGGCCAAGGCTAAAGTGGCATGCTACCGCGGCAGAGTGGCATGTTGGTATGCCGATCAATATGTTGTTGTGGTAAGGCGCGTTTAGCTTGCCAGTTAGTATGGTGGCGCGGCAGGGTGCGTTTGGCCTTTAATGTATGGTGGCAAGTTTGGAGCGACTTGATTGGCCGAGAAAAGGGGTCGGCCAAGCATGGGCATGGCTACACTTCTGGTGAAAGTGTGGCGGCTTTAGAGGGACCTGATTGGTCGATGGGAAGTGGGGCCGGAGAGTATGGTCCCATCCACAACTTATGTGCGTGTGGCTAATTTGAGGCGACACGATTGGTCGAGAGAAATAGGGCCGGTTTAGGAAGGGGTGTGGCCAATGGCAGGTGGCGCCAGTTGGCCTAAGGCATGGCCACGCCTCCCTTGGCTGCTGCGGCTCCCTGTTTTCTGATTCTGGGCAAGTTTTTGCACCTGCTAATCCATGACGGATTGATTACCTAGTTCGCCTAGGCTGAATTTCGACAAGCAAGGTCTGATATACTGCGCGAGGCGCAAAACCCTAACTTCTGCAAGTTAGTCAAGGCAATTGATTGAACTCTATGTGTTGACACAGAGTTCTAAGTTCATTGCCAGAGAGCAGCATGCTTTTCTGATTGAATACCTTATGCAAAGACCTTATCCTTGATATTTGGAAATTCGTGCTACTCTGCTGCGAGCGAACACAAATCGTCATGCCATATCAAAATTAAGGGTTCATCCGGAGAACATAGCATAGAAGGCATTCAAAGGAACTTATATTAAGTGAATATAGGCGAGGCCCCGAAATTTACAGAATATCTGGGATGGTTTCTACATTCACCAGTCTGGATAAATTTCATGTAAGTATATTGAACGGCTCAATAAATATGCCGGTGGAGAGGTTAGCACTCACGGCACCGTTTCCTTACAGAGTGACGTCACATCAGATGTAAGGTTTTACGATTTCAACCCTAAGCTAAAAACCACCATCAACAGGGTTGTAGCAACTCTTAGTTGTAGGTGAGATCAGCTAAGGGAATCAAGTGCGTAGAGTCATGCTGGGATTCATAGGCGTAAGGAACGCGACTGTACCTTAATTGGTGTGAGACTTGGTTATGGCTCAACTACATTCCAGTCCGAAGTTAACTTGTAGTAGGCTAGAGTCTGTAGCGGCTTACTACAGTGTGGTGTTCAAATCTGGACTAGGTCCCGGGGTTTTTCTGCATTTGCGGTTTCCTCATTAACAAAACATCTGGTGTCTGTCTTATTTGTTTTCCGCATTATATTTGTTTATATAATTGAAATATCACAGGTTATGCGTAGTTCAATCAATTGGTAAATCCGACCTTTGGTTGTTGATTGAAATTGATTGACACTTGAACATTGGTCTTTGGTACCGTTCAAGTTGTTTCTCATAATAACTAGGCTCACGGATTCCCATCTGTTTGATTTTCTGATTACATTGAGAAACAGAGATATAACTCTTGGATATATTTTCCTTGATTGAGTCTGACTGTTTAGTTGATTCTCTTGAATTATATTGGAGTTAATCCATACAGACTGCCTAACGAAATATTGGGCGTGGTTGTTATACCCCCGCTTTTTCATGTACATTTCCCCTTCTCCTTCTATTTAGTTAGATAAATAGTATGCACTTAATTTCAGACAAATGCCACTCTTAAAAATCACACAAAGTATACTTACATGATATGTTGATATAGTTTTCATGTCAATGCCTCTGTAATCCTTCGAGTATAACAAAAATAGTCTTAAACTTGTATGCATCCTTTTACTGTCATTAAAAACATTAAAAAAAATCATTAACAACATTAAAAATTATCTGATACATAGAACCGTGGTCACTGGAACTACATCTACATAATTCTTAGAACTACAACTAGATATATTAATTTAAGATTTATGCTATTACAGGGTTTTCGATCTGCAACCTTCCCTATATGAAGAAGCCCGAAAACCATCAGGCTACTTGATGATTCTCCATTGAAAAAATAATAACATACTTAGAAAACAAATATGTGTTCCATAAAAGATATTTACTCCGTCTTAATTAGTTATACGATCATAGAATTATGCAAGACCTCCTGGAAGTACAATCGTGTTCACGTAATACTCATAGTTGATAGTTTTACTTTTACGGCTTGCTTTAATGTGCCCCTAAGGTCTAGTGACCTAAGGCTTTGGCTCTGCTAAGTAACTTTGCTAAGGTATATGTTTGGTAATATTCGTAGAAAGTTGGATAAAAGCACTGCTTTGCCTACCTTCGTTTTATCTAAGGCCTGTTCCTATGGGGGGTGGCTAGCCCATCCATTTTCCATGCCAGGTGGCCTGGCAAACTGGCCGCGCCACTATGGGAAATAAGTTAAGCGGTCGAGTCTAAACCGCCAACGGTCTTTGTAAAACCGGTCGGTGAAGAATTTGTCGCTTATTAGAAAATGAAGTAACGACTATTTCCCCCCACGTTTCCCTATAAATTCACCCCACTCAATTCAATTTAACCAAACCTCATTGTTTCATTAACTCTATCATCCCACTCTTTTGTATCTTTAATCCTATGTTTAATTTTTAGTTTCAAATCAATGGATTCTTTTGACGAAGAGGTGCGTATTCATATGGATCGATTTGAAGAACAACAAAGAATATTCGTTCAGGCGTTGCAACAAATTGATGATGAGTCAGATGAAGATAGAGAACTAACCAACAATTGCTGCAGTTATATTCATCGGGGCATATACCTAGAGATCCAGAGCCAAGAGAAGTATTGACAAGAAGATATATGTACCGGAGTCGGGATGAATGGCACGAGAAGCTAATGCACGATTATTTTCTTCCCGACTGCCTGATGAAAATTTCCAAGGCCGGTTCCGCATGCCCCGACATTTGGTGCTAAAGATTATTGGTGAGCTTTTTCATGTAGAACCTCAATTTAATTATCAGTATGATGCACTGAATATTAGAGGTCATAGCCCTGAACAAAAGGTTACTTCGGCCTTAAGGATTCTAGGATATGGCAGACCTCCAGATTCCGATTATGAGTACCTTCGTATAGGCAAAACAACTGCATACAAGTATCTTTCTTTGTTTTGCGAAGAAATGATTAATCTTTTTGGTCCAACCTATTTACGAAAACTAACTAACGCGGATGTTAGAGAAATATTAAAGCAAAATCAGGAAAGGGTATTTTCAGAAATGCTGGGTAGTATTGACTGCATGCATTGGGTATGGATTAGATGCTCTACCTATTGGGCTGGTCAGTATAAGGGTCACTACGCAAAACCAACTGCTATCCTTGAGGCTACTTCTTCTTATGATTGTTGGATATGGAACGCTTTTTTTTGTCTCCCGGGATCTCAGAACGATATAAATGTTTTACACAAATCGCCTTTGTTTGAATATTTAAAGTATGGAATTAGTCCTTATGTAAATTTCACTATCAATGGGAATCGCTACACTCATGGATATTATCTTGCAGATGGAATTTATCCAAAATGATCAACTTTAGTTCAGTGTTACCGTCAGCCACCTGCCGGTGAAATGGGTCGTTCATACTCATATTTCAATAGTAGACAAATGAAACTGAGAAAGGATGTGGAACGGGCTTTTGGAATTCTGAAGCGGAAGTTCGCCATCATTTGTGGGCCTTATCGTGGTTTAAGTGCTCGTGAAATGCATAAGACTATGCTGACTTGCATCATTATGCATAAAATGGTAATTCAGGAAACCCGTCGTAATTAGAATTGGACTAACCATGAAGATGAAGACTTAAAGCCTGAGATTCAACCAGCAAGAGGATTACCTGCAAGTAACTATGCGCAAATGACTAGTCATATTGAGAACAGAACTCTGTATAACATGTTAAGGGAAGATCTCAGAGCGAATATGTGGGATGAGTTTAGAAGAGATTGAGGACGAAATGAGTAGTGTTGTGAAGTTTAGTTGTTTTGTTTCATAGTTTTGTTTTGTAGTTTTTTAAGTTTAATTGTTTGTTTCATAGTTTTGTTTTGATGTTGTTTAAGTTTAATTTTTTGTTTCATAGTTTTGTTTTAAAGTTGTTTAAGTTTAATTTTTTTTACGGTTTTCATTAGAAGTAGCGATCTAGACTCAATCGCCAACAATCCTTATAAATACATACTTTTGTTTCATAGTTTTGTTTTAAAGTTGTTTAAGTTTAATTTTTTTCCATTTCTAGAAATCAACAATCCTTATAAATACATACCACTTCATCCATTTCAAAATCACACCTTCACTTAAAAACTTCTCCACTTCATCCATTTCAAAATCACACATTCACTTAAAAACTTCTCTACTTTCTGGGTAATTTATGGATGATCCTAGATTTACTGAAGATGAAGATTTATCTCTTTGTAGAAACTATGTAATATACTACTCGAAGAGAGATGAAAAAACGACGGATGAATGGTTTACCCAGTATGAGTTATTTGGGTAAAATTCATGATGACTTCTGCACACAGACATGTAATCCTCATAACCGAGATCGAGCTATTTTGTTTTGACGATTCATGACTATCAAAAAAAGATCTTGTGGATTTTATAGCTATGAGAAGGATTGTCAATCGATATCGTCTTAGAGGTGACACCAATGCGGAATTGGGAATACGAACTCGAGACGAGTGGCTAAGATGGAAAGGAAAAACTTTTGAATACAAAGCGCATTACCAAATTCTTAAGGAGTTTCTAATAACTCGTATGGGATGTTAGGCTTAAGTTTAGTTTTAATGGATGTCGTCAAGTTTAAGTTTTAGTGTAATGAAAAAACTACTACAAAGTTTTAATGTAATAAAAAACTAGAATTCATTCACCATAACCAAACTGCTACATCTTCATTAAAATTAAAGCTGATACATTAGTTAATTAAGTGGCACTACTTCATCGTGGTCTTCATCATCCTCATCTTCAGCTTGACCTCCAAATTGTTTTTCCAAATTTCCCTCGTTTCGTTTTTTCTTCCAACTCCTTTGCTAACCTGTCCATCTCCATCTCCCATACCATCAATTGTCTGGGGGTCATTGTTGAGGTGTTTGAATTTAGAATCTTATTCTTGTCATAGTTTGAAACAAATTTCTCTTGAGTTTGTCGATGTTTTTTCATCTCCATAGTCAAGAACTTCCGGTCTACTGCTCTTTGTTCTTCAACGGTCTTCTGAAGATGTATTAAAGTATCCAAAAAACCTTCACCTGCTTCTCCTTCTTGGGCAGCTTTTCTCGATACTCTTGTAGCGTTTCTTCCTAATAATTTTCTCTTAAGCGTAGCATTGACATTCAAGTTGGATTCTCCGGAGGGGAATGAGATGTTTGAGATGGTTGTGAAACTGGCGTTGAAGGAGAAGAAGTGTATGGTGAACTTGCAGGTGTTTGCTAACGCTTCTGGATTATATTTAGGCAACACTTTCAAAATATGATAACAACTTTCATAACCAAATTTTTTCCCATGTTTGTGGTGCCAATCATTTCGACACTTTCGTTCAACATCAACATCGACAAGACCGCTCGCTCGAGCACGAGCAGCTTGCATTATAACAGCAACATACAAGGCAACTTGGGCGTTGATAACAACGAAGCGACCGGACAATCAATTTGCATCACGATCGTTGATGTTCATAGTTTCATCACGAAATTTGGCAAATATGTTATCCTACAACTTGGTAGATTGTTGTTGGGAAACATCGACACTATCTTGTGTAAAGAACACATAGTTTCTGCAAATGCTTTCATCTTTGGCTAAGGTAGATTTTGGACCCCTAATCTTCTTGCTTTTAGTTAATTGAGAATTAGATTGAGACATATTAAAAAAACTACACAATACGAGTGAATGAAAGAGTTGGATGATGAAATTTGTTTTAGATTAACAAATGTGAAGAGTAGAGAAGAGAAGGTATGAGTTAAAATGGAAGAGGAATTTGGTATTTATAGGGGGAAAGATTTATGGTTGTTAGATTAGATTCTACGTGGCGGTGAATACTAGACCGACCGGCCGAATATAAATCGCTAGCGGTCTAAACAAGACCGAACGGTGTCGTCTTGATCGACTCCACCGCTCGGTGGAAACTTGACCCGGTGTTAAAGTCTGCGGGCATCCAACTCAAAACCAATTGGCAATGAGTGGAGCGGCCCTTCTATATTATATTTTAAGTTAAGTAAGCAGATTATAACAATGTGGGACTATTGTCCTTTCACACGCCCCCTCACGTGTAAGGCCAGTCACTGGGCCTCACACGTGGACCTGCGTACGAGTTACCTTGACGTAAGACCAGTCACTGGGCCTCACACATGGACCTACGTACGACTTACCAGTCAATCGGTAACAAGTGTACACAGGTGAGTGACTAAATCGGGGGTACACCTCGGCCAGTATGGCCTACACTCCGGATGTACAAGTGACAAAGTAGGTTAAACACTTCGGCTAGTAACTCGGCCTACACCCGGCGTACGCAGGTCTGGGTCTTGGCTCTGATACCATGTTCAAGTCTGCGGGCATCCAACTCAAAAACATTTGCCACTTTACCATGCCCATAGTGAGTGCAAAAGTGACAAAAATGAAGGTTAGCCATGCCCATAGGAACCGGCCTAAGTGTAGAATCTCACATTCACCATGGTTTTAGTCTACCCTTGTTTTTTTGTATGGAAATGTCGATACCCGTGCGAACTTATAACTCACTAGTGTTCTGTTTTCTTCTTCATTCACTACTGTTACCGCTTTCTGTTTGTAATTTTTGATATAAACATTGCTGCATAGAGATGTCTAGAAACTCGAAAGGAAACATGATGAATCGCATACGAGTTCAACATGGATCTTGATTCTTGCAGCATGGACGAACCCACGAGCTCGACCCATTTAAGTTCGTGACTTCTAGATGGTCTCCTTCCTCCAAGACAGCGGTGCTTGAAATTATTAGCTTACTACTTTAATAATTACTAAAATAATTTACATATAAAAACGTATTTGAAACAGGTACATATGCAAATCAATGAACCAGAGAACATCATCTGTAATAGAGAGAAAGCGCGATTCTACCACGTGTCATATTTCCTATCGTTATTGTCACGTAAATGATGTCACTATATAGATTGTCGTTCTCAATGGGCACACTAGTAGTATTTAATAAAAATAAAAAGTAACGGACAAAATTTCTTAAAGGAAAAAAAATGAAAAAGACTGGGATTCAAGAAATACCACTTGATATTCCTAACCAAGCCGTGGTTTACAACATAAACCAATCCATCTCCTCACTTACACATCCACCTTATGGAATAACCGTTAGATCTTCCTTGACAATAACACGATGTTGTACTTCGTAACCACTTTAATAAAATAAATAAATTATATGGAGAAAAAAAATCATTTTCCTACCTCTTTATAACCTCTCCGGTCTCCTCTCCACTTCACCTCCCCACTTCCCGGTTTCTTCTTCTCTTTAATTTCTTTCTCTTTGCAATATAATTCTCTCTGTTTCCTCTTTCTGTAGAAACTAATATCAATGGAGAATTCAAGCTACGTATGCACAGTTAGAAGGCCTGCTGCTTGTTTTGTTGAACAAGATAATGGTTTAGCATCAATAGCAGATTCAGCAGCAGAAGTTGAATTTTCTGGAAATCCTATTTCACCACCAAAAACTAATTCATTTTTTAGAAAAAGAGCAAGTTTCAGATCTCTTTCTTCTTTTAATAATACTAGTGTTAGATTATATGAAGCTACATCACCTAGATTTGAAGAACCTCATTTCCTTGAATCTTGTTATTTTTGTAAGAAACATATCGGTAACAACAGAGATATCTTCATGTACAGGTTAGTCTTTTATTTCTTCATCTCTCTCTCAGATTTACTTATTAATCAACATTCACTTTATTCATTTTTCATTAGAAAGACCGAATTACCGTTAACCTTTCAATAATACTAATGTAGTAATGGTAGATGTAGTATTTTCTAAATAAAATTGGCATCTGATCATAAATGGCGTTAATAATGTTTTTTTAACGAGCTAATCTTTTTACGAACAAAGTTTTAGATCTGGATTTCAGATTCACACAAATTTCATTCATTTTTTTTTTTTTTGGAAGTGTTATTTTTTAGTGTATTGTTGTTGAATTTGAAATTTATGTGCGGTTCTGATGGTTATTTTTATTAATTGCAGAGGTGACACACCATTTTGTAGTGAAGAGTGCAGACAAGAACAGATAGAAATAGACGAAGCAAAAGAGAAGAATTGGAATCTTTCTTCAATGAATGCTATTAGGAAAGATCAGCAAAAATCCACCCCTAACAAATCAAGAAATTACGAAGTTAGGACTAGTACTGTTGCTGCTGCTTAAATAAAAAAAAATCAAATAAATATATTCATGGAATAATAACTTAATTACTTATTAATTAATTACCACAAAAAAATGAAAAGAAGAAAAAAAAAGATATCTATGGCCTTTGTATTTAGTAGTTTTTAGGGGTTTGGCCCGGAAGTGTGGCTTGAAAGCCCCCTCAAATTTCTGGGTTTTTTTTTTTAGAGACGCAAAGAAAGGGAATTTTTTTTTATTTTTTTTTATTTTATTTTTTTTTAGTGAGGGTACCGTTTTGTGTTTGGGGTGAAAGATGCGAAAATCAAGAGAATGGGAAAGAAATTTTGTTTTCTAGAAGTGGTAGATAGTTGTTTTCTATATCATGTATTATAGTTTTCTATTTCGGGGATGAAATTGTGTATCAATCTTCACAAAGAAAGATTTGTATGAAAATTTTGATTTACTCATTTCAATTGAGTGAAAAAATTCATGGAAATTTTCTTTAATAATATCCCTGTTCTTGCTTTTGACAATATATATTCTTATATTATGATTGTTTTAAAGATTGATAATGGTTTGGAATGATTGATAATCCATGCATGTATCGGTTGTTCACTTCATAGTTCTTTTTTACAACTTTCGTCTGGAAAAGAGCTGCGCAAACGGCCCTTGTTTCCCCTAGGCAGTGGCTAGTTATGACCGGTCCGGCAAGTAAGCACAATGATTGTGCATTACAGTGTTGTAAGCCAAGTCAGTGTGTGGCTAGTTATGACCGGTCCGGCAAGTAAGCACAATGATTGTGCATTACAGTTTTGTAGGCCAAGTCAGTGTTCAGCCATAACGACGCAATGCAAAGCCATAATAGTGGTATACTGTATAGACTGTCAAGCGCTAAGAATGGCATAACCCCGCAGGTCCAGTGAAGCGCAAAGGTAGCGCTACACTGTAAAGATATTTGGCTAAGTAATGAAGCTTATTGGCCGACACAATGAGGCTTCATTGAGGGAAAGGCAAGACATGGACAAAGTTGACAAATGCAACATGCGATGTTGGCATTGATTGCTGATGCATATCCGTGGAATTGAGTTGGCCCAAACTCAAGGATGATGCAATAAGGTAGAATAAGCCAAGAGTTGGTCTATGCATTAGTTCAAGGCAGGGCCAAAGCTTGAACAATGCAAACAAGCTAACAATGCAAGAGTGGCATTGTTATTGTCAAGAAAATTGGCTAAGTGAAGCATACGACGCATGAATAACCAGAATGAGCTTAAGGAGTTGGCCTTGTTGATTGAAGCACAAGGATTGTCTGTGCATTAGCTTAGAGCAAGAAATTTGCAGGGCCAAGATGGCTGAGCATTGGATCAAGGCTAAATTCAGTAAAGCGCAACAGTTGTGCACTACGGCTCAAGTGACGGTTAGGAGTTGGTTACGGGTTTCACAAGCATGCCAATGACGCGAGACAAGGTAGAACTTATAAAGTGAGTTTATAACCATGTGGGAGTGTTCATAACCACCAAGAACAGGTGTGGCGTCAATTAGCTGGACAACACAAAAGTTAGCAGTTGAAAAGCAATGTAGGCGGTTATGGAAACTACCTTATGGGAAACATGGATGTTCCATGCGTGTGCAAGTGTTGTGCACGGTTTTGGCTAGTAAATATGTTGTATAAATAGTCCTAAGGAGTGGGAAAATCAGTAGGCTTACATAGGAGAGAGTTTTGTAGACATGTAGTCTCATACTTTAGAGAATAAGGCATCACCAAGAGGGTGATGGCCTGTTTTGGTCCATGTGATGGCCAAGTTTTGTAATCTTCCTTTAGTGCAATAAAATGGGTTTGTTGTAGTATATCTTTGTGTTTGTGATGTTACTGATTTTGTGTGAGAATTGGTTTGATGCATGGAAGAACCTCTTATGCTTATGGGGGCATGAAGAGTTAGAGAGAAAGAAGAAAAGACTTTCGTTGCGTATTGCCTTAAGAGTGAAGGCAAATGCATACTTTGATGCAAGTGTGCAAGTCTGAGTACTTGTGGGTGAAGTTGATTCACTGAACCACATAGTATTGTCGGTCATGTCTTATGAAAATTTTAGGCGATTGAATGGGCATGTGACAGATGGTATCAGAGCCAGGTTAGGGGACACAGTTGCTGATATTCTCTCTTTTGCTCAAGTTGGTGTCATTTGTTTGTCAAATTCAGTGGTGAAGTGTTTGGGTTTCACTAGTATGGAGACTAGAAGAAGTTGGTCTTGTGTGGAATGATCAATTGGAATGAACTTTGAAGCTTGAGGTAGCAACATGCCATGAAAGTTTATGACAAAGGTGTCAAAATTGCTGCACAAAGTGTTAGACGAACGCGCAAGAATCACTGAAAACCGGGTTTTCAAGTGATTGCATGACAAAACTAAGGAGTATGCTGACTTCTATGGTGCAAGTCAGAAGTTTAAGTCCATGTTTCTCACAAGTATGCGAAGATTATTCATTTGGAATGCATTCTTTCATGGTGTTATCAGTAGCGTGTACATTACGAGTTATGATAGAAATTTTGCGAAAATTCCTGAACTCAAAGATGATGTTGGCTTTTGCAGTGGCAAAGAAGATGTGGAACCTGTCTATGCGATAGAATTGAAGGTGTCTCATCGTAGCCAGTTGAATGGAAGATTAAAGTTATCTCTCTTGAATGCATGTACCTTGGTGGTAATTCAAAGTCTGGTTGTGAACCAGCAATATTGTGGCAATGTGATGCCATGAATGAAGAATTGGATGGCCAATTCTTATCTAGCATAAATCTTATGAAAAGGCTGAAGACAAAAGCGCAAGTTAGGATAAAACCGATACACCACGGTCTTGCTTTTGCAAAGAGTTCTTCGTTGATGCTAGATGCGCACAAGGAGTGTGGTTGCACCTGGTTTATGAGTGGTATCAATATGCTTGGACAAGGGTGTCCAAAGACCTGCATTTGATCATAACCACAAGCGGATGTTCTTGTCGACTACAAATCAACAGTTGTTGCTACTGAAGTTGATTTTGGAGAAGGGGAAAGACAAGAGTTGCCAGTTGTGCATGGGCAGTAAAAATGAGTTCCAACTTTGAAGAAGAATGCGGCATTCTTGCTTCATGGAACGTAGGCAGTGGCGCCTCATTTGCAAGGATTATGGCCTTGTTAATATTTTCCAAGGGATTTTTTCCGCGAATGTCATTGAGTGATATGACCTTGCTGAGCTCTACGGTGATGCTCAGAATCACCAAGTTAAGTCTGTTCCAGTTGTGCAAAGGTGCACAAGTTTGTGTCAAGATTTGGGTGTTAATTGGCATAGCAAGTATGCAACAGTAGCATGCGCCAAATGGGATTTGGGCATGGCCAAGATGCATAATGTGTTTAGAGATGCAAGTTAGGCCGAATTAAGGATGCGTGGAGAAGGAAGGACAAAGTAGTGGTGATACATGAGAATGGCATGAGGTCATTTTTGGAGAAATCTTCATGAAAGCTAAAGCAACATGATAGCATCAGTTTGAAGGGGTATTCATCTAAGTGTTAATTATATTATGCTTCGTTATGGGAGTTGCATAAGAACGTTGATAGGTAGAAGAGTGCATGTGGCAAAGTGAATTGCTACATTGGGGACAGTAGGTGCTGTCTCACTTCCTTGTTTGTTGCTTGGAAGCGAAGATGAAGTTAGTATTGCAAGGCTTGTTAGGTCTTACAAGTTGTAATCAGTTGGCGTGAGTATTTTCTCAAGTTTGAGTATACTTTAAGTTTAGGGTCGAGTGGACCTTGGTGTTGGGAATTGTCTCTCTCTGTAAGGTAGTAGTGAATGAGGGTATTTGAGACGAGAGTTATTGTCTCTTTCGTTCAAAGTAAAGATAGTTCACGTGGAAGATGCTACATAGCAAATTAAGCCAGAATATGCAATAGAAGACACTGAAAGTGAAAGGAGCAAATAGAGTTGGTGACATAGTCGAGTTTGCTGTTGAGAGTTATGTGGAAGTGCGACAGCATTTGGCAGCGATAGCATGGAGTAACGCAGCAAGAATGAAGATGTAAGTCCATCAAGTATATGAGTTAAGAGTAACTCACAGTTAGGAAGAACATGATGTTGTTTTTTCCGCCACATTAAAGCGTAGCAGTTTGAAAAAGCAAGTGATGCTTAAATTGTTGGTTTTAGAGGCGCGTAAAGAGGATGCCTTGTCCAAAGTGACGGTGGGATGTCCCGGGTAATCCTAAGTCATGACTATACCAAAGTCATGCATTTCAATCAAGGTGTTACGACAATGCAAGCAAAGAACAGCGAGGTGCTGGTTCTTTAGCATACAAATGATGCAAGTCCAAGAAGGTGAAGTTTGCAATATGGTTTGGAGACCAAATCTAGTGAAAGTGTTGATGTTGGCAAAGTGCAGCAAAGGCGAAATCATAGAGTGCATACCTTAAGGCATGGCATGATTTAGTGTAGGCGCATATGATTAAAGAATGAGGTCAAGTCTTGTATAAGTCCTATTATGTTGCGAGGTGCAACTAAAGTCGGAAAGTGAAGGAAAAAGATTATGGCATTGATCAGTGTGATCATTTGGGGAGAATCCTTACTTGTGTACACTTAGGCACAAATGATTCATGCAAATTTCAAGCCTAATTCAGGGAATTGGCAAGAAGAATTTCCAGTTTGCATTTGGGTGTTGATATGCGATTGTAGTTGAAGTTGGAGCGTAGGCTGACGTGACATCAACAATACAAGTCAGTAGGATCAATAAAAAGGGAGTAAGCTAAGTGATGGCACATGGTACTAGGCATAAAAGTATTGGAAAAGAAGGCCAAGCAAGTTTGCTGATTTCTGAGATAGGCTCAGAAGTGTACAAGGCTAGAGAGCAAGTATTGCGGGTATACTTTGTTGCGTTGAACGGATTAGGGGTGGGGGGGGTGGGGGGTTATGACTGGTCCGGAAAGTAAGCATAATATTGTGCATTACAGTGTTGTAGGCCAACTCAGTGTTCAGCCATAACGTCGCAATGCAAAGCCATAATAACGCAGTGCAAAGCCATAATAACGTTATACTGTATAGACTATCAAGTGCTAAGAATGGCATAACCCCGCAGGGCCAGTGAAGCACAAAGGTAGCGCTACACTGTAAAGATATTTGGCTAAGTAATGAAGCTTATTGTCCGACACAATGAGGCTTCATTGAGGGAAATGCAAGACATGGCCAAAGTTGACAAATGCAACATGCGATGTTGGCATTGATGCATATCCGTGGAATTGAGTTGGCCCAAACTCAAGGATGATGCAATAAGGTAGAATATGCCAAGAGTTGGTTTATGTATTAGTTCAAGGCAGGGCCAAAGATTGAACAATGCAAACAAGCTAACAATGCAAGAGTGGCATTGTTATTGCCAAGAAAATTGGCTAAGTGAAGCATACGACGCATGAATAACCAGAATGAGCTTAAGGTGTTGGCCTTCATGATTGAAGCACAAGGATTGTCCGTGCATTAGCTTAGAGCAAGAAATTTGTAGGGCCAAGATGATTGAGCATTGGATCAAGGCTAAATTCAGTAAAGCGCAACAATTGCGCACTACGGCTCAAGTGACGGTTATGAGTTGGTTACGGGTTTCACAAGAATGCCAATGACGCAAGACAAGGTAGAATATAAAGTGAGTTTATAACCATATGGAAGTGTTCATAACCACCAAGAACAGGTGTGGCGTCAATTGGATGGACAACACAAAAGTTAGCAGTTGAAAAACAATGTAGGCGGTTATGAAAACTAACTTATGGGAAACATGGTTGTTCCATGCATGTGCAAGTGTTGTGCACGGTTTTGTATAGTAAATATGATGTATAAATAGTCCTAAGGAGTGGGAAAATCAGTAGGCTTACATAGGAGAGAGTTTTGTAGACATGTAGTCTCATACTTGAGAGAATAAGGCATCACCAAGAGGGTGATGGCCTGTTTTGGTCCATGTGATGTCCAAGTTTTGTAATCTTCCTTTAGTGCAATAAAATGGGTTTGTTGCAGTATATCTTTGTGTTTATGATGTTGCTGATTTTGTGTGAGAATTGGTTTGATGCATGGCAGAACCTATTATGCTTATGGGGGCATGAAGAGTTAGAGAGAAAGAAGAAAAGACTTTCGTTGCGTATTGCCTTAAGAGTGAAGGCAGATGCATACTTTGATGCAAGTATGCAAGGCTGAGTTATTGTGGGTGAAGTTGATTCATTGAACCACAATTATTGCCGGTCATGTCCTATGAAAATTTTAGGCGATTAAATGGGCATGTGACACTATCACCATGACACCGGTGACCAACCTATAATTTCCCGTATTAATAAAGTTTCCTAGGATTTAACAAGGCACCAAAAAATAGTCACATAGATCTCATTATTCTTTTCATGTTTTGTTGCTTCATACTGTATCATTTTCCTACGTTCACGGTTTTCTTCTTTTTCCTATTTTTGTGAACAACGAAATTACCCTTTAACCTAAATTAGTATGTTCCGAGTAAAGCAAGTTAAGCAAAACTCCTGATATAATCTTTAAGACAACTTATTGTCTTCTTTTTTTCGACTCGAAAAGGGCGATATGAAATTACTAGATGAAGGTTTGATCAAATTCGATTCGATTTAATTTTATTCTAAAGGAATTTATATATTCGTTACTAATTGTTTCTGTTTTATATCACGTTGTTTCAATTTTGTTTTAGTTTGAAGTAATTGAAGTTGAAATTGATGGAATTCATTCGATTTGATGGAGTTTACATAATTGGGATTCCCAATCTTTGATTATCAAATCAATCTTATGAAATGATGATCAATTTATATCTAATTTGTTCGAATTGAATAAAAGTGTTGCGATGATTTGGGAGACAGTTGGATATCCAATTCAGATATTATTCATAAATTGAGCGATAAAGAGGAACCTTTGCCACGAAAAGTTCAAGAACTAATAAACCCAGAAGGATCTTGGGACTCTAAAAAATTGGATGAATTTGTCTCTCCGTATGTAAAGGAAAAGACGCTCGCAATATCTCCAAATGTGGAAGATACAAACATAATTAGATGGAAACATCATTACTCAAGGGAATTTTCGGCAAGAAAATTTTATAATTTCCTCAACAATCAAAATCAGGTAAATGGGATTAACAGTGAATTCCCTTGGAAAAAATTATGAAAGATGCAAGTAATTCCAAGGATTAGGCTGTTCATTTGGAAATTATCTCAGAAGGCCCTACCTACTACAAGTAGACTAGCATCTCATAATTCAGAGACTCCGCCAGAGTGTCCCATGTGCAACACACAAGCTTCGAAAACGAAACATCACCTCTTCAGAGTCTTTCCGTTTGCTAGAGCCATATGGTTTGGCTTCTCGTTGGATGCAGTCAATTCTCAGATATGCGCTGATTCAATTACTAAATGGGTAGAAAATTGGATTTCATATCCAAAATTCTCACAATTTAGAGAAAAAATTGCTACCATACTTTGGTTTATTTGGAAATATAGATGCGAGGTAGTGAAAATGCGGTGGTGCCAAAATACACCACCACTTTTTTCTTAGGCAATCTATATGGACAAACTCAATACAACTCCGAGAGATAATCTCAATCAAGGAATGGTATTTAGAGTTATCCCTCTCTCTCTCTCTCTCTCTTACGATTAGAATGTTTACAGAGACAAGTACGTGAACCTAATCACAAAGAGATTACTTGGACGGTACCAAAGACCAATATCCAAGAATCAATCAAGTCGTATCCAACAAACTAGGTCGGATGTCTCTACTATGATTGATCAACGTACAACCTGTGATATTTCAATTATAAAGGTAAACAATATAATGCGGAAAAAAAATAACATAGACACCAGAAGTTTTGTTAACGAGGAAACCGTAAATGGAGAAAACCCCGGGACCTAGTCCAGATTGAACACCAAACTGTATTAAGCCGCTACAGACACTAGCCTACTACCAATTAACTTCGGACTGGATTGTAGTTGAGCCCTAAAAGGTATCCCACCGATTAAGGTACAATCGCACTCCTTACGCCTTTTGAATTCCAGCAGAACTCTGCGCAATTGATTCCCTTAGATGACGTCACACCAACTGTGAGTTGCTTCAACTCAATTGAAGACTTTAAACCAAATCTGCCTCCCACAGGTTAAGCCTATATAATTGATTTCCTGATTACGATCGAAAGGTATGATCAAGGTGATGGAAATCGATAGAAACGCGACAAAGTATAGCTATCCTCAAAATCCATACTTATGCAACTCGGAGTGCAACCTAGATTATTATTCACCTCACAAGTATAAAACTTGTGGAATCAACGAATTCGGAGACGAAGAAAACTTTGATGATTACTATCTATCTTAATCGTTGGAGCAAGCTCTACAAACAATCAAGATCAGGATACTCGAGTTATCAAGGAAAGATATCTGGACCTGGCTTCACGAATCCCAATGAAATATTTATAGTCGCAAAACCCTAAACGGGTTTCTGGAGATGACGACTCTAAATACAACTAGGACATACCAAAAAGTAGTGTCGGGATTCAAAGATCTCAGTTGCTTGGAGTTCCCCTTTTATAGACATTCAAAGCATAGGTTGCTTTAGGTTTAAACTAAGATAGCTTTGGAACCAAGCGAACAATATCCAATGTTAGATGAATCTTTGAATCTGATTTACATAAGCAACATTTACACTCTTGTTAGGTGAAACCGTAATTGAACCATGTACAAAGACTATGTTCAACATGGTTAGTCGAAACTAGCCGGTCTGAACTTAAAAGCTTAATCTTCATTTTCATGAACACATGAGACATTAACATTGAGTCACAAACATGTGATCGATTAAGTCTTGTGTTTATAGAGAATTAATCAAATGCTAATTATATCGAAGAAACAATTTAAGCACACTTGAAAATATAATCGACATGATTAGTAGATGTACGAGTACAAATACATAGTAGTTCGTGAGTCGGTTCAGTCACAATATACATACAGGTTTGGACACTAATAACCAAAACCAAGTTCCGGAGTTCACAGAACTTTTTAGGTTTGCGTGCCAGTTTGCAAACTTTTCACCAAACCTAATTCCCGGAGTTCACAGAACTTTTAAGGTTTGCGTACCGGTTTGGAAACTCAAAGACTGTCGCTGGTTGCGGAGTTCACAAAACTAAATCGGTATGCGTACCATTTTAGAAACGCTACCGAGTTCAGGAACACATAATTATTTTAGCTTGCGTACCGGTTTGGATACTCCCCTCCGGTTCCGTAACTACACTTCAAGAATGGTTTGCTTATGAACATGCATACCGATCCTGTTCACGAGTCACACAAATTTTTATATGATATACATAAGAATATGTTTACCACTAATCTGTAAGTCGATATGTATATAGCTACTCCTCTACTTGTACGAATACATGTAATACAAGTTCAGACTTATAACAGTTTTCCCAGTAAAACTGATACCACTGTCTTATATCTGAATCAATAATAGTTTTATATTTATCTAAATCAATTCGAAATATTCCTGAACAACATCAATGACACATATCACTGTTCTAAACTATTTCCTAATGATAAACTTAAATCGCGATTTTGATTCCGAACAATAAATTGTCCTTAACCGAAATTCATCAAGTATGAACAAATTTTCATTAGGCTTAGCCATTATATTTCGAGAAATTATCAGGATAAACTTGACTCAAAATTCTTGCCTATGCATACTAGTCTAATTAGTTATGCGACATTGTCTCAAATGATAGAAAGTGAATATAACTTGAGATATAGGTGGTTCAGTCTTCACTTACCTTTTGTTGATGAAGTTATCCAAAAGCTTTAGTTGATCTTCGCTTTCAAACGGTAGAACGCAATGATGACTGCTGTAATCCTTTGTTTCTCAACTACTTTTCCATCCTAGTCCGATACTTAACTAATTGTAGACTAGAAATCAATATATAGTTTTGACAACTAAATTTGACAATAAGCTTGAGATAGCAACACTTGTGAGTTCGACCGAGCAATGCTCTAACAATCTCCCCCTTTGTCAATTTTAATGACAAAACCATTAATACACATGGATAAAAAATAAAGCTTCGATAACTTCTTGTATCCAACATGTCTTGATTTCCTTGGCATCTTCAACTTCTTGAACTCTTCGTAATTTCAAGTTGCAATGATTCTGAACGTGTTCAACTTAGGATCGTTGCCGTTGAAAAACCGATTCCATAGCGATAACAACTTTTGAAAACAAATATTCTCAATCGTTGTTATACAGAAACATAGTATTATTCCTTTCTCCAAAGTTCAATTGTATCTCAACTCTGAAGTAATACTACGATGATATGTTTCTCCCCCTTTATCAATACTTACATCTTTTGCATAATAGGTAAAACCTATTGATTCACTCCTCCCCTTACATAATGATTCGCAAACCATATGTATGTAGTATGAAACTTTTAAATAATTCTTCCCCTTTTTGTCAATAAAATTAACAAAGGTACGAAAATCGCGGGATCGTAATGAAAACAATCAAAAGATATGTCAAGTCTTAAGGAAGTTTTGAGGTTTCACATTATAACATAGTTAAAATGCAACTCCTCATATCAACTTTTTTAGATGACATCACATAGTAATAAATACTTAGCGCTCATATAGAAGATTAAAAAGATACAAGCATCCCCTTTAAATTCCACAGCCACACTCCCCACAAAGATATTGCAATTAAGCACAAGTTTATTTAAGAACTCTCCCCCATTTGATGTCATTCCCAAGAGAACAACATGAGTGACATTTCTTTATAAAAAGAAATATTTTGTTGGACATTAACAAATTACATGGATTTGTATCCAAAAATCGAATTTAAAATAATCTTTACGCCGGTTACAGACAAATATGGATAATTTGATTAATATGACTCAACATAAGAAAAAATCTTACGGAGTGTGACAAGCAGTAACAAACACAAAAGTGTGATCACAAGTAGATCAATACTATGAGAAAATTCTCATAGAATTTTTTTTATTCCTCGTTTATAAATAAGCATAATAGATTTAATTTCTGAGCATATATGAAATATTAGCTGATTCACGAAAACGTAAAAGCACAAATATTCATAAGACTTTTGCAATAATTAAACCAATAATGATTACATACTGCAAGTTCATCTTCAAACAACTCTAGAATTTAAACAAATAAATCTAAAAACACGCAAGATGAAAAATCGTTGGAAATAGCTATGTGTAATCACAATTTTTGCTATACCAAACCCTAGTTATCCTTCACAAAAATAAGAATAAATTCTCACAAGAAGTTTCCTAGATAAAAAATAAAACAACAACTAGATTTTTCCAGACTCTTCATTGGTTTTGAGACCCTTGAATTTGTCATCAACTTTATCCACGAGCTCTTCATAGAAATATCCTCATTGAGTAGTTCACAAACATGAGATTTCATGAGAACAAGGTCAGCAAAAACCTTTTTCAACTCAGTATTCACCATGTCTAGACTTTTTGACGTTTCAACATGTTATAGTTTTGCTTCTTCAAATTGTTTAAGAAAAATCATAAACAACATCAACAGAGATCATCTCTTCACGTTCAATATATTGATGATCATATGCAAAATAGCAATTCACATCAGCAGAATCAACAACTTCATCATCAACCAGAGTTCTCTTCTTTCCTCTTGTTTCAATACCATCGCGATTAAGAGCTTTTTCCATGCTTTCAATAATTCGAGACGTATGAGACATGCTTGGGTGCGGAACCTTGGATGAGAATTTCCCAATCACAAGTTAAGGTATATAAAGGAGTTTGTAAAAAGATGTTATCTGTGATGTATGTCGGTTTGCGATCTAATTAGGGTTTTGCACAGAAAGGTACGTGTACCTTTTGATGGTGCAGGCCTAATTGATCCTAACGGGTTTTGGAACACAAAATTTTTGAGGGTAGAAATTTTTTTTTTTTTTAAAGAGCACACAACGATTTTCCAATACTGCAACTATCCTTCTTAGCTATGACAAATATTCTTCCTTGAATATTAATGCATTATTAGCTCAACAAACATAAGTTTAGAGCAAAAGAGAATTAATATTTATAAAAAGATTTTAATCAGAGAACGTTAGCTCAAGAATTCATACCATTCAAATCTGATTGAACATGTCATGGAAGGATTGCAATATGAAAAAGAAATATTGCTCATCTTATACAAGTATTACTAGAGACAAATAGTACACCTGTCACACAGTAATCCTTATCCAGCAGGATTTTTTTTTTCATGGATAAGGTTCCAAGACTTGTGCCTAGTTTGCAAAAGGGTGAGTTGTACACTTACCACATGAATTATGTTGTTGTTTCCTTTTGCTCTTCATTTTGAAACGTGGAAAATGATCATAAAAATTACTGGCATCAAAATAAGAGATAGAATTAGATCTCTTACCTGAAGTCCCCTGACTTGAAACGAACGGTTTATCGATAAGATCCTTATATCTTGTAATGATCAAATTCAGGTTAGCTTGTTGAGTTGTTCTAAAAGTTTCTACCCTTTTAGGAGGTAAAAAAGAACTCTTTCGAATCCATATTTGAGATGGTGTCACCAAGTTCTTTTAAAACCGATTTTGCATACTACCCTTTTGACTTGTTTGAATATTCGTGGACCATGAAGTACTGACATTTCTAGAAGCAGGTTTGCTTGAATGTGATTTCACCTCAAGAGGTTTAGACATTCAAATATCAATTACACCCTTTAGAATCAAATTCAAGGTGTTTTGAAGACGGTCAAACTGAAAGTTTTTTAGTGTCCTTTAGTGTTGTAGTAAAAGTACACTTTCTGAGTTTCAATGATATCAAAATAGGTAGTTTTATACTCATCTCGTAAAGAACTTTTCCTCACCGGAGACACAGTTTTTTCTTAGTCAGAGAATTTCAACTGATCATCTCTTATCAAAGTAATAGTACTTTGTTTATTAGTTTTTGACTGCGATTTTGGTAGCATATCATGAACAGCAGGTGTTCCTACCTTTACTGACTCATTGCTTTTTACAGAAACGGTATGAATGGTAGTTTCTTTAGATTCATTATCGCAACGTGGAGTGGTGTTCTTACTCAAGAATCGCGACATTCAAATATCAACAATCCTTATTTCTCGCCAGTTCTCTTAAAAGATTTGTTCATTTTTAGATTTGATTCAAACTCGCTTCTCTCCTTCTTCGCTCGTGCCTATCTTGACCTTCCGCTTTCGCCAGCGACACTCTTCTTCGTTTCTTTTTTTGCCAAGACGTCTCTCACTTCTCTCATCTCGCACCCTCTCATATTCTTCATTAATATTTCTATTGGTACGATTTTGTTCCCTTCTTTCTTTCGCGGTTGTCATGGTTATTCAGCCGGATTGCTTCTTCCATCTCTTGATTTTCCAGCTCTTATCCTTTTTTAGTGTCTTGTTCAATGTAGTGTTTTGTCATCCTCGATTTGTTGTAGATTAAAAGTGCATGTTTCCTTGATTTTCCCTATTCCGCTCATTTTCAAGATTTTCGAGTTGAGGAATATAACGATATCAAAATAGGTAAAACTCTCCTTCTTTCTTCCCTATTAGTTTTATACTCTTGATCTTCTATTTTGCAATCTTATATTTTCCATCCTCAAAATTCTTGTCTTGTCAAAACGTGGTATTGTTTTTCGATCTTTCACTTTGTGAGACATTTCGCTTGCTCTCCTTGTCCATTGAGCAGCTCTTGCTTTTTCTTGAATAGATCTCCAAGTATGAGAATTTCATTTTGATCTTCCATCTCGTTTCTCATATTCATCCTTCATCTTCTTATTCCTCCTTTCTCGTCATATGTTTAAAGAGTATGTAGTAGGATTTCCCACACTACATTTTGATTTTGCTTAATTAATCCATTGAAAGATGTAAGATCAAGAGTATTTATTGATTGAATATCATGAATTAACTTAGAAGTTAAAACACTCTTAAACTTTCTCTCCTAATGACTTGTCCAAAAAGATCTCTCCTTCAGACTCATTTAGCCCTTTATATAGGGTAATACCTAAGCTACTTTATTTTCGGGAATGTCTCATGTCGCAGCATTTTTTAACTCGCTGTGGTTTTGTGTCTTCCAATTGTTTTAGGTGTCGTTTATTTATCGCGTGCGTTTATTGTAGGCGACTCCTCGCGACATGAATGGTAGTGATTCAGGTAGTTTTATACTTCGTGAAAGAATTCATTTTTCTTCGAGAATTTCGAGTGGTGTTCTTACTCAGTTTCTTTAGAATCGTGGAGTGGTGTTCTTACTCAAGAACCGTTCGATCTCCAAGGCTTTATCTTTAAGTTCAGTTTCAAGTGAAAGAAATTTCTATTTCACATTGTTATGATCTTCAAGAACCATCCTTGTTTTGGAATCATGTTCAGAAATAAAACCGATGAGAGTATTTTTTAGAGCATTGCTCGGTCGAACTCGCAAGCGTTGCTATCTTAAGCTTGTTTGTCAAGTTTAGTTGATCAAAACTATAAGTCTTAATTTTTAGTCTACTTATAGCTATGTCTCGGATTAGGATATAATGTGTAGTTGAGCTTTAGACTTCACGGCGTTCATCGATTGAAGACGAAGATCTACTGAGGAGAGCTTGGAGGAACTTCATCAATAAAAGGTATGTGGAGACTAAAACTTATCTATCACTCAGAAGTCTATTCTATTCTATCTCCTAATGAGACTAAGTCGTATAGATATATAGACTTTTACATTGTACACATTTGATATTTCGAGCCGAGTTTATCTCGCTTATCTATTTATCGAAATATGTGTTGGAAGCTTTTTGCTTTAGCTATGTTCATCATTATTCTTGACGAGTTTAGTCGGAAATAATTTATTTGTTGGCAACTAAATAATAAGTCAAAAGATGATCATGTGAAAATTGCCTTGAAACATCTTACATGATTTGTGTGAGATAATCATTTGATGTCGACTCGGAATATTTCGTATTGAACATTCGATCACTTGAAAATTACTTACAAATTAATGGTATGTGTGAGACAGCCATTGGCGTCTTCTAAGGATATTTCAATGATTGAAATGGGAGTTTAGAACAATTAACCTTTGTCTGGATACAACACGGTATGCATACTCATATGCAAATTGTTTTGGTATGATTCAGGTCCGGAAACCTTGTTTGCATACCAGTGTGCGAACGGTTTAAATTGTTGAAGTCCGGGAACCAAGTTTTCATACCAGTATGCGAACGTTTCTACCTGAGTTAGGTCCAGGACGGTTGTTTGCGTACCCGTTTGCAAATGGAAGGACAAGACCAAAGTCCGGAACTATAGTTTGCGTACCAGTTTGCAAAATTAGTGGTTAAAGTTCTAAAATCGGTTAAATATGTTTTCATACTCATGAACAAATACATTAATAAATTAAGGAATGCAATCTTTGTAAACCGTGGCTTAATGTTCATGAATTGATTTCGGTATAAGTACTTTGTACGATTACGAATCAATCTGATTTTCTTTTAATTGGTTCTTATATACTTCTATTAGATATATACAATTGAACAACTCTATGAGTAACAAAATTAAATTCATTTGATCATCTTTCATGATTGATTGATCATCATATTTGATCTAGAAATTTTAGATGAATGTGGTTAAGACAAAAGTGTTCATATGGCTAACTTCGGTTAACTATTGTTGAGCCAACTCAATATACACGTTTAGGTACGGTTACCCATATCTAAATGAAAGTATATTTCATTTGTGTGTAACAAGCTACGACCATCTAACGGTGGAGAGATATTGCTTTGGTTTTAAGCAAACTTATCTTGAATCTGAAATCAAATTTTCATCTAACGGTGAATATTGAATGCTTTGTTACTAAGCTATCTTAGATTTGATTGAAAGCAAACCCCGATTTGAAATACTATATAAGGGAGAACTCTAGCAACTGAAAAACCTAATACCGGCACTTTCCTGTGTTTTAGTTGCGACTAGAGTCGATTTTCCTTTAACCTAGGTTTTTCCAAAACCATGTTAGGTTAACGACTTTAAGACTTCATTTGGGATTCGTAAAGCTATATCCAACTATTTTCTCTGTAGTTGCGTATTCTGATCTTACTTGTTCTATCGTATTGATACTATATTCTTTAAGATTTGCTCGAGATTTATCTCCGATAGGTAAGATATAAAAAGTAATCCCAAAGCTCTTCGTCTCATTCTTTGTGATTCTACAGTAACTTCTTCTACTACCATATATTTAAGTTATTGTGAGGTGATTGATATTTCTAGGTTGTTCTTCGGGAATATAAGACTGGATTATCAATTGGTTCCTGTTCACCTTGATTTATCAAAAGACGGAACAAAAACTTCATAGGTACTTCTGTGGGAGACAAATTTATCTAACAAAATATACTTATCTGTGGGAGACAGATTTATTTATAAGTATTCGACTTTGGGCCGTAGCAACTCTTAGTTGTGGGTGAGATTAGATAAGGGAATCAAGTGCGTAGAGTCCTGCTGGGATTCAGAGGCGTAAGGAACGCGATTGTACTTTAATCGGTGTGAAAGTTGGTTAGGGCTCAACTACATTCTAGTCCGAAGTTAACTTTTAGTAGGCTAGTGTCTGTAGCGGCTTAATATAGTGTGTGTTCAAAACTGGACTAGGTCCCGGGGTTTTTCCTGCATTTGCGGTTTCCTCGTTAACAAAACTTCTAGTGTCTGTGTTATTTCTTTTCCGCGTTATATTTTTTTTGTAATTGAAATATCACAGGTTGTGCGTAGTTCAATCAATTGGTAAATCCGACCTTTGGTTGTTGGATAGAAATTGATTGACGCTTGGACATTGGTTTTTGATACCATCAAAGTTATTCTCATACCGATCAGTTCACGGATTCCATCCTGTTGATTTGCTGATTGATTTGAGAAAGAAATATAACTCTTAGATATCTTTCCTTGATTGAGTCTGACTGTCTAGTTGATTCTCTTCGAATTATATTGGAGTTAGTCCATACAGATTGCCGAACGAAATATTGGGTGTGGTTATTATACCCCCGCTTTTTCAATTGGTATCAGAGCAGGCAAACACGCTAAGACCTCATAAGTCTGTGTTTGTAGCAATCTGATTTCTGTGGACAGAAGTTTATCTCGCGATTACGCACATAGAGATGTCCTCCAAAGTTTTTGATTATGCCAAATATCTTAGGCTTACCTCAAAGGATAACTCCTTAGTTGATTCTTCCGAATCCCGAGGTAGAAAACTTTTGTTATCAGATTCTGATAACATTCCCTCTAAAGTAACAGTTGACATTATGTCAGAATCTGAAATGGAGCTCACCAGAACTTAAAAAAATCTGCTGAGACTATTGATGTTCACGTCTCTAAAACTAGATCTCCTGAAGAAAAATATGCTCAGCTCACTGATGAACTTGAGAAGTTTCTTGATAGAGAATGGGAACTCTATAGTATCGTTGAGTCTTTTTCTAGCAATGTCGAAAATCTTGTTCAAGAAACTACTCTACAGCGCGAAAAGATTAGTATGCTTGAAGATAATGTTAAACAACATTCAATTAGAGAAAAACGTTTAATCAAGACTCATTCATCAGAATTGAACAACTGTCGTGTTGAAAAAGAGAAACTTCTTACATCTCTTTTACTAGCCCAGGAACAATGCAACTCCTTGAAAAGGGAAAACTCTGTTTTAGTAAGTAAGTCTTCTTCAGTGCGTATTTCTAATACTCATGTGGTATTACCTAGCATGAAGAAATTTACTTCTAAGGAATTTCCTGCTAAGAAACGGTTTTGTGACTTATAGATTTCCAAAAAGGCTATGAGTCTGAAACGAGATGCTTTTAACGTTTCTTATCCACGAACCTGTTCATTCTGTGGGAAAAAGAATCACAATGTTCTACATTGTTTTGCTAGAAAGAAACAGATTTCTGATCTACAAAATCTACTTCTTTTTACTGTCGACAAAGTAAATCGCCTAACGACATCTACAATTGATTTCATTCCTACAGAAAACCAGGACTCTCATAAAAGAAGTTTCCAAGATCACTCATCTAGAAATCTCTACATGAATTGTGTCTCTCTTTATGATGCAAATCCACACGCCACAAATGTACACATTCCCGGTGATTATGAGAATAAGTCTAGTATATGTAAGTCTAGAAGTTGGAATTCTCACAGTTTTGATCCTCTGGAACCAATCTCCAGAGGTCCTAGACTTAATCCTCATAAATTCCGTCTGATGGATATTCAAAAAGGTGTATGTCTAATTCTTCTGGAATAAGATATAATCAAAGGAAGGTAGGGAATATACAACAAAAACACTCAGAAGGTATTTACAACTCTTCCCTCAATCTTCGTAGTGGGATTACATCTCACTCTGCTACCTAGTTCTAGGTATGCTTATCCTTGTATCTAACTTGGGAGTTGCAAGGATGATTTTTGCGGGATGCTCAAGTTTGTTGTATATTATAGTATGATCGAATGTTTGCGTTAATGTTGTTTTCTTCATAAGTTGAGTCATATCTTGACCCCTAGTAACTATTTTTTTTTTTTTTGCTCTAATTTAAAGTATCCTCTAAATTATTGAGCCATAAAAAGATACGAGTTATTTTAAAAAAATGTATTTCCTTTTGTTGGACTTTCTTTAACTGGCCCGCGAACGTCCGTGTCTTCTTCTTGAGAGATTTTATGGTTTCCATAACATGGGTTTCTTCTCTTGTTCACAGACATATATATATATATAAGACCTCAAGAAGTCGTGAATCTTGATATGGAAGAAGACATTAAAGGATGCACGGTTCCAGAACTTGTCTTGAAAAAGATGATTGCAAGGAAAGAGTACAACTCCTGGATTGGTGAATCTGTCAAGGATTTAATTTATTCTCAGAATAACTCAAAGGTCGAATTTGCAAATCTTCAACTGCAAATAAATCATCTCGTTGATGGTCAGACCAAAATCCTTGAAAATCAAAAGGTCTTGATACGGAACCAGAAGAAGCTCATATATGATTGCATCAGAGCCAGGCAACTTGCTCGCATTTTTGATCGAAAGGTGAATGTTCTAACTCATGAACATGGAGTTTCTACGGTCAAAAGATCAAGGATATCGTAATACCTTTTATGATGGTGTCATGGAGAGGTATGAAGTTATCAAAGAAGCCTGAATTTTTTATGTCTAGGAAACTTCTTATGAGAATTTATTTTTGTGTTCTAAGAAGGATAACTAGGGTTTGGAATAACAAATATTGTAATTACACATAGTTATTGCCAACAATTTTCATCTAGCAATGTTTTAGATTTATTTATTTAAATGCTAAGTTATTTGGAAGATGATTTTGCAGTATTAATCTTTATGGTTTTATATATTGCAAAACTTTTATGGGATATGTGTGTTTACGTCCGTGAACTATGATTGTCCCATATATGTCAAAAGTTAAGTCTATTATATCTTTATGCAAATATTGATTAAAGATAGAATGAACTTTTGAATATTCCGTAGTATTGATCTTTCTCTGATCCACTTCTATGTGAAAGTACTGTATGGCCCCGTAAGTTTTCTTATGTTGAGCATTTGGGATTAAATTAATCATTCAGGTTCTCTTCTGGTTAATTTATTCGAGTTTTTTGGATACAAATTCATGTTCCAAGTGATTTGTTAATACTATGACACTGTATAACAATGATTGAGAGCTACTGTTATCTCATTGTTATGGATACGGATCTTCAACAACTATGATGCTGAGTTGAACACGTTCAGAATCACTAGAGTACATGGAAGTGACGAAGATTTCGAGTAATGTTGAAGAACCAAGGAAATCAAGCATTTGGATGAGAAGCTACAAAGTTTATTTATTTTGTAATCCATATGTATTGATAGCTTTGTCACTAAAATTGTCAAAGGGGGAGATTGTTAGAGCACTGCTCGGTCGAACTCGCAAGTGTTGCTATCTCAAGATTGTTTGTCAAGTTTAGGTGATCAAAACTATATGTCTTGATTTCTAGTCTACTTATAGATATGTCTCGGATTAGGATATAATGTGTAGTTGAGCTTTAAACTTCACAGCGTTCATCGATTGAAGACGAAGATCTACTGAGGAGAGCTTGGAGGAACTTCATCAACAAAAGTGTTAGAGCATTGCTCGGTCGAACTCGCATGCGTTGCTATCTCAAGCATGTTTGTCAATATTAGTGATCAAAACTATATGTCTTGATTTTTAGTTTACTTATGACTAAGTCTCGATCTAGGATAGTTAAGTGAAGTTGAGCTCCAGACTCCATGGCGATCATCTTACGAAGACGAAGAACTACTCGAGGAACAAGTGGAACTTCATCCGACAAAAAGGTATGTGGAGACTTGAACTTATATGTCACTCAAAAGTCTACTCTATCACTTACTCTTGAGACAATAGTCGTATAAGTATGATAGTTTTCATACATACACATTTGCTATTTCGAGCCGAGTTTACTCGCCTATCTTTTTCTCGAAATATGTGTTGGTGAGATTTTGCTTTAACCATTTTCATCTTTACCCGTGACGAAAGTCATGATGACGTTTCAATCTTGAAAATAGCTTTGATGACGATAGTCGTGAATAACGATTGTTATTACATTATAGAAGAATGTTTCAATGATTGAAATGTAGAGTTGAGATTACCAACTATGGATATAAGCATATATAGTGTGTTCGCACATTAGCGTATAAATCCATGTGCCGGAAACCAAGTGCGTGCATATGTGTGCATGCGGTATTGGTGAAGGAGACAGGTTGAGTACGCGTACCCGTATGCATACCTGCGGAAGTTTTCATACCGAAAATTTCTGCTGAGTTTGTAAGTTTGCAAACTAGTAAACCAGTCACCTTAGGTACGCATACCCGTACGCGTACCCACGGAAGTTTTCGAACCGAAAATTTCTGGTGAGTTTGTAAACTCAAATCCGGTAGCTAAGGTACGCATACCCGTACGCGTACCCAAGCTGGTTATTTCTCAAATCGGTAGTTCATGAACTTAAAATAATATTTTATAAGGAATGCAATCTTTGCAAACCGTGGCTATATTTTTCATGAATTGATTCAAGTGGATCAAACCGATTTTGTTTCAATTGTGTCTATGAATAAAGACCTAAGCAATTGAACAACTCTTGAACTAGTTCTTATGAGTCATTTGAACTAGTTATGAGAAAGATGAATACGGTTAATATGAAAGTGCTCATATGGCTAACCATTGGTTAACTATTTGTGAACCAACTAAGTGTACACGTTTAGGTACGGTTACTCAAACCTAAATGAATACATTTCATTTGTGTGTGACAGGCTAAGTTTCGATCTAACGGTTGAAAGATATTAGCTTGGTTGAATCAGGTTTTTTCATCTAACGGTGAATATTGAATGCTTTGTTACCAAGGTAACTTAGATTGCAAACCCTGATTTGAAAACTATATAAGGGGAACTCTAGCAACTGGAAAAACTAATCCCCACACCTCTTGTATGATACTAGTTGTTTTTGCTAGAGTCGATTCTCCTTAACCTTAGGTTTCTTCTCGAGACCCTGTAGCTTAACGACTGAAAGACTTCATTGGGATTGTGAAGCCAGATGAAACTACTTCTCTTGTAGTTGAGCGATCTGATCTTTCCATTTTCTATCAATGCGAGTTCAATTGAATAATTGACTTGAGATTATATCTCCGATAGGGCAAGATAAAAAGAAATCACAAACATCTTCATCTCATCGTTTGTGATTCCGCAATATCTAGTTTCGCTACCATACGATTTAGATTATTGTGAGGTGGTTGATAATACTAGGTTGTTCTTCGGGAATATAATTCCGGGTTATCAATTAGTTCCTGTTCACCTTGATTTATCAAAAGACGGAACAAAAACTCATAGGTTTATCTGTGGGAGACAAATTTATCTATTATCGTAGACTTTTCTGTGTGATACAGATTTGTTTATTAAAGTCTTCGACTTTGGGTCGTAGCAACTCTTAGTTATGGATGAGATCAGCAAAGGGAATCAAGTGCGTAGTATCCTGCTGGGATCAGAGACGTAAGGAGCGCAACTGTACCTTGAATCAGTGTGAGATTGATTAGGGTTCAACTACAGTCCTGCACCGAAGTTAGTTTATAGTAGGCTAGTGTCCGTAGCGGCTTAATACAAGATGTGGTGTTCAACTGGACTAGGTCCTGGGGTTTTTCTGCATTTGCGGTTTCCTCGTTAACAAAACTTCTGGTGTCTGTGTTATTTCTATTCCGCATTATATTTCGTTATATAATTGAAATATCACAGGTTATGCGTTAAGATCAATCAATTTGGTTGTTGATTTACATTGATTGACACTTGAACATTGGTCTTTGGTACCGTTCAAGTTATTTCACATAATAATCAGGCTCACGGATTTCTATCTGTTCGATTTGTTGATTACATTGTGAAATAGAGATATTAGAACTCTTTGATATACTTTATTAAAGATTGAGTCTAGTTGATTTTCTTGAAAGTATATTGGAGTTAGTCCATACAGATTGCTAATCGAAATATTGGGTGAGGTTGTTGTACCCCCGCTTTTTTAAAAAGGTATATGAAGACTAAAACTTATCTATCACTCAGAAGTCTATTCTATTCTATCTCCTATTGAGACTAAGTCGTATAACTATATAGACTTTTACATTATACACATTTGATATTTCGAGCTGAGTTTAACTCGCTTATATATTTCTCAAAATATGTGTTGGAAAGCTTTTTGCTTTAGCTACGTTCATTATTATTCTAGACGAGTTTAGTTGGAAACAATTTATTTGTTGGAAACTAAATAATGAGTCAAAAGATGATCATATGAAAATCGCCTTGTAACAACTTATATGATTTGTGTGTAACAGTCATTTGATGTAGACTCGAAATATTTCGTATTAATCATTCGATCACTTGAAAATTACTTATAATCTAATAGTTTGTGTGAGACAGATATTGTCGTCTTCTAAGGATGTTTCAATGATTGAAATGGGAGTTTAAAATAAATAACCATTGTCTGGATATGACACAGTATGCCTACAAGTATGCAAATTGTTGTAATATGATTCAGGCCCGAGAACCAAGTATGCATACCCGCGTGCTAACGGTTTTAACTGTTAAAGTCCGGGAACCAAGTATGCATACCCGTTTGCGAACTGTTTCACCTGAGTTCGGCCCGAAACGACATTATGCATACCCGTTTGCGAACTGTCGGACATGACCAAAGTCCGGAATTTAAGTTTGCGTGCCCGTTTGCAAACTAAGTTGGTTTATGTTCTAAAATCGGTTAAATATGATTTCATACTCATGAACAAATACATTCATACATTAAGGAATGCAATCTTTGCAAACCGTGACTAAAATGTTCATTAATTGATTCTCTTGAATCAAATCCGATTTTGCTTCAATTGTGTCTTGTATACTTCTATGAGAATATAAACAATTGAACAACTCTATGAGTAACACAATTAGATTCATTTGATTATCATTTGATCTAGAAGTTTTAGATGAATGTGGTTAATACAAAAATGTTCATATGGCTAACTTCGGTTAACTGTTATTGAGCCAACTCAATATACACGTTTAGGTACGATTACCCATATCTAAATGAAGGTATATTTCATTTGTGTGTAACAAGCTAAGACCATTTAACGGTGGAGAGATATTGCTTTGGTTTTAAGCAAACTTAGCTTGAATCTTAAATCAGGATTTCATTTAACAGTGAATATTGATTGCTTTGTCTCAAAGCTATCAAACCCTGACTTGAAGATGATAGATGTTGTAAACACCTTGATATTTATCTATTGTTTATGCTTTCTTTGCGAATTTTCTTGTAAATTATGTATCTTATGTTTAATTTTGAGTTATTAGGTGCAATGGAGTCCTTGGGAGCAAAAGAAGGAGAAAACGTCTATTTGGAGCGTAAAAAGCAAAGAGGCAAATTCACATGGGAGCTATATTTGGAGCGGGCTGACGTGCACAAGGAGGAGGTGAAGAATGAACTGTCAATTCCTCGCAACTGGCAGTTGAGCAAAGAAGCGAATAGGCCGTCGGTTTCCTGAAACCGACAAGCCAAATAGTTTTGGTGGCCCTTATATACTCCACAGGGGTGGCTATATCCACTTGCATATTCCTACAGAAAACTTAGAATTCAGAGAGCAATTTATTTCTCTCATCATTACCAGTTTCTGTCCGATGGCGGCACCACAACTGCTGAAATCCGAAAATTAAATGGAGATCGAATTGGAGTCATAGAGAGGATTTGTTATCACTGCTGTTACATATCGAGAGCTTATGAGGAATCACTCGATGGGTCTGGGTTTGATCTAGAGTAGGGTTTGCTCGTAAAGAGAGGAAGAACTGAAGACAGATCTGGGTTTTACTGGGTTCGATTTTGAGATGGATAAATCAAGTTTCTGTGATGAGATGGGTCTGTCAAATCGAAGAGAATACAAGGAATTTCTACGGTGGTATCGTATTTCAGAGAGATCGAGAAATTAGAGGCTTGGAAGATGATGATCGAGATGCTGTGTGATGTTGGCTAAAGAATCAATTGAGAAGAACAAGCTAGAGATGGGTGTTTTTGCTGACATCTAGGGTTTGCAATCGAAAAATTAAATGGGGATTTGATATCGAGAGAAGCTGTTCGATCTAGGGTTTGTTGGTGAAGATGATTTCTGGGTTCGAGAGGTTAATGAAGTTGTTATTTCTGTGAGACATGGGTCTGTGTTGATTAATATGAGTATTGAAGAAATGAATCTTAGATTGGTAGTGTTGAACAGTTTATAGTGAATCTGTGTTGATATGGGTGTTGTTTTTGATGGCGCTTTTTCAAAGGGAAAGTGAAGTGATGTGGTGGTTATGAAGCTGTGACTGAAATGGAGTACCTGATTATTTGAGCTGAAATGATGTTGATGATGCGTGTCGTAACCACAACAAATTAATTAATATTTTTCTACTTAATTAACAAGTAATATAGTGTAGTCAAGTTCGTTCCCATGAGGAGCAAGAGATTTTTAGTTGTTTAATTGTCACAAAAGGGGGGTTTTGGTTTTATAAAGCAAAAGAAAATAAACAAAGCAATTCAAAGATAAAGTTGAAATCAATAAGAGAGACAAGATCAAGGAATCCTTCTTCGTTGCAAAACAATGATTCAAGTTATGTTCTTTTCCACTTTTTATTAGTCACAAATTATCACCAACCGTAGGTAAAGCAACTAGATCAGTGCTAAACCCCTAAATCCCTTGTATCACCGGATACGGAAGTTCTCGACTACCGGATTCTATTTACCAAACCACCTAGTAGTATATCACTCAAGATGTAATTTAAATAAACGCATTAAGATTTATGAACTTATTAGGTTGATATTAGTAGTTAGACTCTTAGATCAAGGTCTACTTGCTAACGTTGTTTTCACACACAATTACTCCACGGAATCCCTCCGCAAGGTCTCGTGTTTGCTACTTATGTAAGATTCAAGAAACGATTACTTATCCCCTAACTTTCACTAGCTTTAGATTAAATTAACAAATCAATTTAGCGTGCACTCTAAACAATCTATCAATCAACCATGAATGTATAAACATTCCTATTAGTAAAAACAAACGATAATCATGTGAAAAACTTCAAGATAGAATTGAAAACAAAACTCAAATCATATGTTAAGAACTAGGAATTCATCCTCAATCAATAATCAAATTAGATACTCATGTTAAGGAGTTCACACAAAGAATAAAGAAAATAAAAGTGTTGTGTGTGTAAAAAGGTGTGGAAGTTGTGTGTAGAGAACTTCTCTATTTATAGGCTTCAATGCTCTCCAAATCTTCCAAGGAATAGAATCCTCATTCCATAATAACACCACTTTCCCAATTTGAGCCTAATTCCAATTTCAAGTCCAATTCTCCAAAGCTTCCAAGTTTTCATCTTTTTCCCAAATCTAAGTCTTCACACCCATGAGAGAGACTCACACAAAATTCTGCAATTTTGGCCGCCTGAAGAGTTCTCGGAATCACCGAATTCCGCTTTGAAATGTCGCGCGGCCACCCGAGTTCTCATTCTTTGTAGACAGAATATTTCGTCCAGATTCTGTTAAAGTTAACCGTCAAACTAACGGTCTCTGTTAGTCAGGAAGGTCAAGTCAGAAGGGAGTCGGCAGAGTCTGAATCGTCTAAGTGGTCTTACTGGGTCTGGATCACTGAGCTGGTGTACCGAGTCATTGGGTTGACTCATCTGAATAAAACTCCAGCCGAGTTCTGGCTGTTTATAGGACTTTCTCAGGCCAAATTCAGGCCTATCTTTCTTCACCTGTTAAGAAATCCTAGCATACATCTAGTTTAGCAGTTCATTCACTCCATCGTTCCCTGTACAGAAGCAGCATCTTCAATTTCTTCAATAATATGCACTTGTTTCTCAATACTGCTCCACACAACCAATTTGATCACCAGCACCAGTAAAAAGCTCTCATTTTAATCTCAATTCTTCTCGGCAGCAACTCAGTCTACACATAATCTTCAAATCACACAAACCCATTATTCATCTCCTAATTTCAACATCTTCCCTGTCTTGATTTTCCAGCCACAAAACCCATTTAATCTCCATCAGTTCTTCACCAACCCATGAAAATCACCCGTTTTAAATCTTCTTGATAGCAACAGCTTCAAACCCTAATTCTTCTGGATCTAATTCATCATCTCTGTGTTCTTCATAGCTTCTGTAATTCTGCTCAAAACCCATTTCTACATCTCAGATTTAACAACAGCTTCAATCCCTCCTTCCAATCGATACCCAGTTCTTATTCATTCTTCCTCCCTGAGTTCAATTTCTCTTCTTCCACGAACCCATCTCTTAATTCTCAATCTGAACCTCAAATAGCCATCATAATCTGCAATGTCAGCAACCACAAAACCTAACTAGTTTCATCTTCATCTGGTTTACAGAGACAGCAAACCTTAACTTCTCTATCGATTGCAGCATCAGGTCTTGCTGATTTCTCCTCAATTTGAGCTATGAACATCTTGTTCTTCAAACAGATTCAACCCATCTTCCAATTTCATCTTTGTTGAGCTCAAAAACGCCTTTAGTGCTTCTCCAAATAGAATTGCCCCTTAACCTTGGCTGGGCTCCAAATAGTGTTTGCCTAGGAAATTGACGATTTTGTCCTTTTGGCTTAAATTTGGGTGATTTCTTCTTCATTTCTTCCGTACGACTCCAAAGTAGCTACAAAACTCAAAACAAGCGTAAAGTACATAATTTACAAGAAAAATAGCAAAGAAAGCATAAACTACAGATAGTAAATACGGTGTATTCTACACCTATCAGTTGACTGTCATGGGTTCAACCAGTTGCAGCTTCAAATTTGTAAGAAGATGAATCTGTTTATTGAGCTGAGATGGTGGTTTTGCAGGAGAATGAGAATGGTGCTTGTGGATGAGGTTTTAGCTGGGTGTTGGTCAAGGAACTGAGCTGTGAAGATGGAATTTGGGTTCTGGAGAATAAGAGCAATTGCAGTGAAGGAAGTGCAGCTGTAAGTATGAACTCAAGTGCAGGCATGAACTGAAATAGTAGATTGAAGCACGGCTGGAGCTCAATCTGAACTAGGAACTGCAGGGTTGAGTTGAGTTGCAGGCAAGGGAATGGTTCCATAAGCAGTGTGTTTTGCTGTTGCAAATGGTGATGAGGAATAGCTGCTGCCAAGAACAAGGAAGAACGAAAGCCGAAGCAATAAAATGGTGTTGTTGTTTATTGCAAGCAGCTGTTGCAGTGGTGCAATTAAATCTGCAGGGGAGAAAGAAGTGCTGCTATGAGATGGAGTTCACTAATATCTTCTTTGGTGGAGCAGTTGAAGACTGGTGGAACTGATGCCATGAAGCACTTGCCGTGGCGGATTTGAACTGAAGCAGGAATGGCTCAAGCTGAAATTGCAGGTGCAGTTTTGTTGCTGCTGCTACAGATTTGGCTTGAGATTTTGTATGAAGCTACAGAATGAGATGTTGGATGGATTTTTAGATGAATGTTTAGGACAGGGTACAAGTTGCTGCTGTGGTTTTGATAATGACCCGTGGTTGAGCTCAAACGATGGCATGCTGCATCTGATACTAGAGAAGGGTCTGTTGCAGGTGGAGTAAAGAATGGAGCTTGATGGAGATTCCATTGAAGTTCATGGAACATCATTGGTAGAGATGGAGAAATAGTGATGTTGCTATGCTCGGGTAGGACTTCAGGGACGGAGTTTGACAGGGAATAGAGAAGAGGAGTTTGCAGCTGAGTTAAGTAATTGGTGGTAGCCTAACTGAGATGGAATTCATGGATGGAGATGAACTGCAGTTGGGGTCAAGTGATGCTGCAGCTGTTGTTGTTGTTGCAGTACAAGACTCAGGATGTGGTTTTGGTGGAATAATTGGTTGTGCCGGACAGAATGAGCATAGAATGATATGGTGCTGTGTATGTGAAGCTACAGGATATGGGTGTGTGGTATGAAGGTTGTTGTGGTGACTCATTCTCTGTGATGCAGTTGAGATGGCTCCGAGTCTCTAGTAATGGCCGGAGTCAAGATGGAGTCGTTGCGGGATGGTGTTGTTGCCATGAAGAGGAGAAGAAGTTAAGAAGAAACAGCTGCAGCGTGGAATCCGAAGCTATGTTGTATGCTTGATAGCAGTTACATGATGTTGCAGAGAAGTGTGCAGGCCACTATGGCTGGAAGTGAAGCAGTGATGCACCATCCTGGTGCAACACAAACTTTGGCCTTTGCAAAATGGCTTTGGCCTGGCAAACCAGTTAGGCCCTGACTCAGCCCTGACTCGAACCTAACTCAGTTGACTACCCGATTTGACTCGGTCAGACCTTGACCGAGCTGACTCGTTGACCGGTGACCGGGTGGACTTTGTCGGTCACCTGAGCTACTTTCCGGTCACTTCTCCGGCCAATTTTCGGCCATAATACCAGTTTTCCGGCGACTATTTTTGGGGCATATTTTCTACATGGGTTTTTCTCACATATGGGCTTGGTGGACTTCTATCTATTGGACCTTTGAGACTTGACCTAATTTTGGAAAGCAAAGGGATATAAAAGAAAGACTTTTACAACTTGGAAATCACGTATTATTCTTGGAACTTGGAGAGAGCCGCTTTTGTTTACGCTACTAGGGTTTGCTTTTGTTCATCTTCTTCTATTCAATTAATATTTTTATGATGAACTCCATAGCTATGAGTAGCTAAACACATATTATTGGTTATGGGATAAAGTTGATTTCTCAACATGTTATTTAAATCTATGAATTAGTTTTGTCTCAATACTTTATTATTTATGATTCATTATTAATATTGTCATATGATTTGATTGTTTGTTTGGTTGAGTCCGGAATCAATCCGATTTACATTCATCTCTATTGCTAGATTAGGGTTTTCAATACGAAATAGTTGTTTATCCCTGATTCTAAGTAGCATAGTGTGGTTATTACTTGTAGTGATACATCTTTATAATTGCATATGAATCATAACCTTGGTTAAATTGAATTAGTGCTTTTACACGTTTGATTGCCTTTATTAGTCTTATTCCATAGAACTTAGTGCTTTGAGGGAGTTAAACTTAATTGTGCTTTTACACTTTAGGTTGCTTTCTAGGAAGAATTCACATATGCATCTTTTAATGTGGTTGTGATGAAATCAGGGAATTAGCGGGATATACTTGCGATCAAGGTATCCTAGGACTTTTAGTAAATGAGAGATTAAATTATCAATTTTAATCATTGATGAAAATACATGTTTGTGAATGATACTATCCCGTGACCAATATATTCTCCTTATTGATTATTCAAATTATTTTATTGCTTTCAATTATTTTTATTGCTTAGATAAAACAAAAATCCCCCCCTTGGTTACTAAGAAACTGAAATCGCATAACAAAAATTGCCTCTCTGTAGATACGAACTCTTTCTTACCACGTACTTCATTTATATTTAGTAGAGTGAGAAAGTGAAATTATTTTTGCTCGGCTGACAACCGATTAGAAGACTATATAAGGAAGAACTCTAGCAACTGGAAAACCCAATCCCCACATCTCCTGTGTGATACTAGTTGCGAATAGAGTCGATCCTCCTTTGACCTAGGTTTTTCCTAAAACCATTATATGTTAACGACTTAAAGACTTCATTGGGATTCTGAAGCCATACCTAACTATTTTCTCTGTAGTTGCGTGTTCTGATCTTACTTGTTCTATCGTATTGAGTACTATCTAGAGGCGTAAGGAACGCGACTGTACCTTAATCGGTGTGAGACTTGGTTAGGGCTTAACTACATTCCAGTCTGAAGTTAACTTGTAGTAGTCTAGTGTCTGTAGTGGCTTAATACAGTGTGGTATTCAAATCTAAACTAGGTCACGGGGTTTTTCTGCATCTGCGGTTTCCTCGTTAACAAAACTTCTAGTGTTTGTGTTATTTATTTTCCGTATTATATTTGTTTATGTAATTGAAATATCACAGGATGTGCGTAGTTCAATCAATTGGTAAATCCAACCTTTGGTTGTTGATTGAAATTGATTGACCTTTGAACATTGGTCTTTGGTACTGTTCAACTTGTTTCTCATAATCATCAGGCTCACGGATTCTATCTGTTTGATTTGTTGATTACATTGATAAACAGAGATATAACTCTTGGATATATTTCCTTGATCGAGTCTACTGTCTAGTTGATTATCTTGGAATTATATTGGAGTTAGTCCATACAGATTGCCGAACGAAATATTGGGTGTGGTTGTTAGACCCCCGTTTTTTTTAGTACTTCTGCTTCTGGACTTCTCAGAAGTACTTTTGAAAAGAAAAAATATGGAGAAGTTAGTTTGGTTGCATTACTACACCAGAAGTCAAACCCATCATTATAATAATCACCGGTGCAAATTTACTTACAAAGAAAAATGAAGGGAAGAGGAAACCAAATAAAGGGTTGCATTTTTATATAAAGGAAATTTCTGATCTACTTCACTCAATTTTCTATGTTGTTGATTCTATTGAAAATGTTAACATATACATCCATGGTGAAAAATGATCATATTTTGGGTCAAACATTTCCTAAAGATCAAAGAGATTAGAGATCCTAACAACACAATTTCAAACTACGAAAACAAGGTATTTCAATCATAGCAATCTTATTTGTAAAAGAGTTAATGGCATGGGTGGAACAGATAGAGTCTGATTTGTAAATAGCATCTACATGGTTTGATTAATACCGTGTCAAGCAAGAACGATTGGTTTTATTCAAATCCCCAATTAATTATCCGGGTTTTGGGATTTCTTTGGATGGATGGATAGATTAAAATTTTTAATCCCTAATCATAAATCAATTTTATTGAATAAAATTTAAAAATACACAAAGATCATTTGGAATGATATATTATTAGCGGGTATTCAATGAATTTCGGTTATGAATCTGTATCCAAAACAGATCATGAGTTTGAAAATCAAGAGGAGAAAAAGAAAAACCAGAGATTCAGATGAAAAAAGAAAACGAAGATGAAAGAATAAAAACAAGGAATCAGATGAATAAAAACGAAGACGAAACGAGTATTATTTCGTCAGAAACGAGGAGAAGTAACTTCTGGCTTCTCCAGAAGCTAGGATTTTTGGCTTCGTTTTGAAGTTGCTTATCTACTTTAAAAAGTCAGTTTCAAAAGATGATATCCAACCAGACTTATAGCTTTTTGACTTAAATAAGTTGAAAAGCAACTTCTACATGTCTTGCCAAACGACCTCCAAATATCCTTATTGAGAAGTTCATGAACACGAAATTTCATGAGAACAAGGTCATCAAAAACCTTTTTCAACTGATCAGTCTTCAACATGTCTAGACCTT
The DNA here is from genome assembly GCA_023531295.1 of Papaver armeniacum. Classification (NCBI taxonomy): domain Eukaryota; kingdom Viridiplantae; phylum Streptophyta; class Magnoliopsida; order Ranunculales; family Papaveraceae; genus Papaver; species Papaver armeniacum. The sequence continues at coordinate 106,117 of JAJJWW010017140.1, forward strand.
TGAGCATTCCAACAAGTTCTAGTTTCGCTTCCTCAAATTGTTTAAGAAAATCATAAACAACATCAACAGAGATTTACGCTTCTCGTTCAATATCTTGATGATCATATGCAAAATAACAATTCAATCAACAGAATCAACAACTTCATCATCGACCAAAGTTATCTTCTTTCTTCTTGTTTCAATACTATCATGATTAAGAGCTTTCTCCATGCTTTTAAGAATTCGAGACATAGGAGACATGCTTGGTTGCGGAACCTTGGATGAGAATTTCTCAATCACATGTTATGGTATATAAAGGAGTTTGTAAAAGATATTCTCAGGGATGCACGTGGGTTCGTGACCTGATTTAGATATTAGGGTTGTTTATGGGTGAAAACTATCTCTGCCGGTTTTGGTAATTTGGGGTGTGTGGATGAGAAATGAGTCTAAACCTTAAACAAATGCACTGCACGGGAGTGCTTATAGATTCGAGAAATCAATCTGTGCAAGTCCGGCCTAAACCAAGAAATGTCCGTTCCAGACTTGTTTCGGTCACAAAGTGAAGGAGATGGGGTTGATCTTAGGGAGGGAAGCAAAGAAGGTGTTGAGAATGTGAAGGTGTTGGCTATGTATGACTTGTATCAGAGAGCTGAACTGGCTTGCAGGGTGTAAGCTATCAGTTCCGGTGTTTGAATACAATTGTATCAACACTTGCCTCTTTTCTTGTCCTGTTCGAAAAATATGATGGAGAACCTATTTATACAAGTCTTTTAGCCTAACCCTCGTATCTCGTGGGAAGTGGAGAAAGTGGAGTGATGGAGTAGTGGAGTAATGTGTTAGTGTCACACGACTGAGGCTTGCCCACTTCTCCCATCATCACTTAACCGTCCATGACTTCCCGACACGTTCTTGTGATGGCGCGTTGTGCGCCGCACGTTGTAAACCGCGGACCAATACCCCAGTATGTATCCCCCAGTTTGTGACATGATTGATGTCTGGAATGTGTGGATCGTGGGACCCACAAAAGTAGCATGTAATGCTAAATTGAATAACTGCGTTATTCAGGAAGTCGATACTTGTGAAGTATCATGTGTATTCTATGCAGGTACTGCATCGAGTATACTCAGTATGTATGAAGCATCGCTATTTGAGCGTCTCAAAATAGCCTCATGTCCATCCTACTTCATGTGATGGTTTGTAAGTTGCGCAAGCAAATCCTCCCTTGACCGACCACATGGTGTGGTAGAGTGACGGATGGTAATCACCATGATGCCGTACTGACCAATTAACTCCTGACCAGGGCTGTATAACCAAGCCGGTGAAGTTGGACGGACTAGATGATCTTTGAGACACTCATCTGCGACCGTTAATGAAATTAGGGTTTTAGAAGAGGTGCGCAAGCATCCCTCTTCAGCCTGGTCGAATCCAAGCTTGGGATACGATTTTGGCCAGGCCGATCATACATGCGTGTAGACGGCATGACGGTGTAGGCACCCATACCCCATTATCTCACGAAAGTGTGATCTGGGCCACTCAATTCGTCCGGCGATGTTGAGTGGTCGAGATCAATTTGCGACAAAAAACTAGTGCCACAAAAGCCGCGCATCGTGCTAATCGCTGTCGTATGCGTCAAAAATAATTTCACTTTCCTAAAGTATATGATAAGAAAGAGTTCGTTTCCACAGAGAGGCGATTGTAGTTATTACGTATTCAATTTCTTAAAGTAACCAATTGGGGGATTTCTGATTTTTATGTAAGCAATAAAAGCAAATTAAAAGCAAAGTAAATTGTAGAAAGTAATCAATAGAGAAAGATATTGGTCAAGGAATTCATCTTCAATCTTAGACATGTGTTTGCATATATGATTAGAATTACAATTTAATCTCTTATATTATCAAAAGCCTAGAGAATCAAGAGAGCAAGATAATCTATTAATTTCCTAAGTTCATCAACACACATATTAGAGCTGCGTATGTGAATTCTAACTAAAGAATAACCTAACGCCTTGCGCTAATTAAGTTCAATTCCTAGGAGCATTAAGTTTCAGAAATAAGCTAATCAATGCAATTGTCATGCGTTGCGCATAACAATTCGGACAATGGTCAAACTCTACATATGATTACGAGAGTGTATCACTACAAACCGTAAACATATCATGCTACTTGTATTCAGGGTTATCGCTCGATGAAAAACCCTAAAATAGCTATGGACTAGGATGCAAGTTCAATTAATTGGCCACTTAACTAATCAAACATCATAATCCTATCACAATACATCAATCATGTGATTCTTAAAGCAAAGAGAGATGTGAACGATAATCAAGAGAGAAAACTAATACATAAAGCAAACACAAGTTTTAGAAATAGGACTACATCCTTAACCAATAATATAGAATTTAGCTACTCATAGCTATGGATTTCATCACAAAAATATCAATTGAATAAAGAAGAAGATGAACAAAAGCAAACCCTAGTTGCGTAAACAAAAGCGGCTCCAAGTTCCAAGAATAAGACGTGATTCCAAAAGTTGTAGGATTTCTCTTTTATAGCTCCTCTTGTTCCAAAATTAGGTCTAGTCTTCAAAGTCCATTAGATGAAAATCCACCAAGCCCATAAGAGAGAGAAACCCATGTAGAAAATATGTCCAAAAATACGTCGCCGGAAAACTGGTATTATGGCCGGAAATCGGCCGGAGAGGTGGCCGGAAAACGGCTCAGGTGACCGGCAAAGTCCGCCCGGTCACCGGTTAACGAGTCAGGACCGAGTCATTGAGTCAACTCGGTCTGGTCAACTGAATGAACTCGGTCAATCACCGAGTCAGAACGAGTCAGTTTCTTACTCAGCTGAGTGGGCTGAGTGGCCAAGGCCATTGCCATCTTGCCAGGCCAACTCACTGTTGCACCATCATTGTGCTTCACCAGTACAATACAGCCATGTTGGCCTGCACAATTCTCGGCATCAACAGCTTACAATTCATATCATTTCAAAACCAGATAACACTATGCATAACTCTGCATCTGTGGCTCTCTTGCAGCTTCATCCAACTCTGTTCAACTGCACCCAATTACATAAAACAAATACAAAATAAAAACGAAATAAAACAATAAAACTAGTAATGAACCTAAAGATTTTCTCTTGTCTCTTTTTTTTTTTTTTTTCATTTTTTTTTTTTCTCGAGACAAG
>JAJJWW010017141.1:0-35182 GCA_023531295.1 Papaver armeniacum
CGAGCCGCAATTAAAATGTTCTTTAAACTCCTGAGCATTGACCGGAATGAAATTGTGTTTATTTTGGATCTTTAGCTTACAGGCTTATTCTTACCTTTCTGATTGCGATAATGATATGTTGTGGATGCTTGTATGGTCGAAATCTTCTGGAGCCATTGCGTGAAGAAGATGAGCTGAGAGGCGTTCCATTGCCGACGTGCGGCTATCAAGTCTTCAAGGACTTTATTCCAAGCGGCATCCTTTGAACCATCTTCTGAATCTTGGACTATTATATGGAATGGGGTGCGATGAGCAGTCCCCAGTTATACTTTAGATCCGATGGCGTGGCTGGATATGTGAACATCTCTGCGGCGTGCTTTTGGAGTCTTTGATGCACGTGTACGGCTTCATGTTGAGAAATTCATGCGGCTCGTAAAGCTTCGACAGTGACGATGTTGACATAAAAAATAACCTGGTTGAGGGAAGTGAAGGCATCCCATGTTCCCCATGTGTAATTATCCTGAGCCTATTTTCTCGTGGAAGATGTGCTTCTACTGCATTCGCTGGTAAGGTGGTGATTGCGTTTGAACTTCTAAATCTGAAGGAGGCTTCATTCCCCAAGTGTAGCCTACTTTGATTGTATCACCTTGAATCCACGCCTCTGGGATTTGATACAAGCTTATTGTACTCTCCTGGATGCGATGATGGGATGCTTGGAACATCACATGGACGAAATATTCTGGATAACGAAGAGGCGGAAGTGAGTGAGAGTTAGGTTGTTAATCATGGCTCCCCCTATTTTTTCAAGAAAAATGTTTCACCAAGCGTTTACGGAGTTATCTCATGAATCTTTGATTGTTGTCGGGATGGATCTGCGATCGCCGGTCCCAGCCGCACTTCTCTTTAGTTCCGGGTTATTTTCTCCGAGTAGGCTTGGGATCCGTCGCGGCCTCGTAAAATGTTGCGGCGCCTTCCACAGAGAGGTGATGATATCCTTACGCTACACCTTTGAAGAGTAGATGACCTTGTCGTGGCTATGACTTTTTGGTTGACCATGTCTTCTGAGCTTTGACAGTGAAGGGATTCCATGTAGAGCCTCAGTCCCCAAGTGTGGTTTACATGTTTCTACCTTGTATGGTCGGTAGGTTGACCAAGTTAAAGATATCACCATCTTGCATCCGTACTGGTGACTCTATTACTTCTTCCATGTGAAACTAAAATATGGAGAAGTATGGATTACCTTTGTGGCGGTTGTTGCTATGGTGAAGCTATGGCTGGTATCAACAAACGAGCAGCAACAGTTCTTGGCAGCAGCTATGATCAGAAGAGACTACATTGTCGTGGGAACAAAATAGGTCGGCTGGAATTGCACGGGCGTCCATGGAAGCAAAGGGATTGGCTGGATGTGTAAGCGAGTAAAACTGTCCACGACCACGAGCTTTGGCGGGATGAGACAAAAGGTGGACACAACTACGAACCTTGGCTGGCTGCGATCATGATCCTTGACAGGAAGGAGTGTGGCGGCTATGGCACGATATTTGGAAGGAAGAAGTAGCGGCTACGGAACGATCCTTGGCAAGAAGGAGTGGTGTTGAAGCGGCTTCGACTCCTGGAGAGGACGTTGAAGCGACTCTTGGAGGAACGTTGAAGCGGCTCCTGGAGCGAATATTGAAGCGACTGCTGGAGTGAACGCTGAAGCGGCTGCTGGGGCGAACGTTGAAGCGGAGCGGCTTCTGGAGAGAACATTAAAGCGGGTGCTGGGGCGAACGTTGAAGCGGAGCGGCTTCTGGAGAGAACGTTGAAGCGGCTCCTGGAGCGAACGTTGAAGCGGAGCGGCTTCCGGAGAGAACGTTGAAGCGGCTCCTGGAGCGAACGTTAAAGTGGCTTCTGGAGCGAAACATTGAAGCAGAGCGGCTTCTGGGGAGATCGTTGAAGCGGCTCCTGGAGCGAACTCCAGTGAGGGCGCCATTAGCCATTGACTTCGAAAAACGAGTTGATACAATATGGCAGATGGGAAGACGGCACACAAATAGTGCTGGTTGGCAAGTCGTATTTTCTCCTCATGGGAAAGAATACGCTTCTTCTGTTTGATTTTCCCTTGCAACTCTCAGAAGTCTTGACGATTACAATGTTGAAGCCGGAGGCGGTACCGTCATAAAGGAAAATTGAGGAGAAGAGTATCCCCTTGGGAGAGGAACTCTTTGCACATTAGAAGGATAAGGAGGTTGATATTGGTGCATGTTCGCCGGGTTCTCTTTGCCTCAATTTTAGAGAAGTCGTTCCAGATCCTCACGTGTGATGAAATTGGAATGCTGATTATTTTCCAAAGGGCGTTTAGGAGCAACACGAAATTGGATTGTTGATTCCTTTCCAAAGGGCGTTTAGGAGCAACATGAAATTGGATTGCTGATTCCTTCATCTGGGGTTGACGTGACTCTTGCGGTAGCCGCTCCGTTAGTGTCTTGAGGAAAATAAGTATCTCTTTCTGGTTTGTAGCCATGTATGTCTGAGCCTTAGCGAGAACTTCTTGTCTTTCTATCAAATCAACAATGGTAATAGGGGTTGGCTTCCTCTGGCTCATCCATCCTGTCGTTCTGATGGAGGAGTGGAAGTAGCTCTGGTAGCAATCGGGGGAATTACGCTCGAAGAAACATTAGGAAGGGTGACAGCGGCTCTGACTCTGGTGACAGGAGGCGTCACGCCGGAGAGAATGTTTCCTGCGCCGCCGGTGTTGGTGCTAGAGGATGTAACGCCATGGGATGTGTTGACTGCACTTGCGGATGGTACATTGGTGTTGGTCATTCCCTTTTGCTCTCGTTCGATATGTCCACATACTTTGTCTGCGAGCGAATGTTTGCTGGCGGAGGCACAGACTTCAGACAAGGATTCAACATTTTTTGTGCCGTCCCGGAAATTTGGTGGCGTTCTCCGAGCGAATGTTTGCTGGCTCTTGCTACAGCCGGTTTTCCATACTTTTTAAGAGACAAAACGTCTCATTTTGCAGCTTGACAATATCAGCTTGATTTGTGACAACTTCTTCTAATATTTTGCCATACCTTTCATGGTGATTGGATTTCGAGCATTGGCCGCTTTAGAAATGTTTCGGATGGCCGGGATGCACCATGAAGCGGAAAGTTGGGATTGGAGATTAAAGTGAATTATGGTTAATGATTGAATTTAGACCTAAGATCCGTCATTTTATTTTGGAAAAATTGGAATGAAAATTGGTAAATTGGCTTCGCAACCGAGAGATTAATCTCCCACTGTGGTCGCCGGTTCTTTTGAGGTAAAAACTGTTTCTGCTGGTTTTGGTAAATTTGGGTGTGTTGATGAAAAACGAATCTAAACCTTAAATAAATGCACTGCAGGGAGTAATTTAGATTCGAGAGATCAATCTGTACAATCCTGGCCTAAACCGAGAAATGGCCGTTCCAGTCTTGCTTCGGTCACAAAGTGAAGGAGAAGGGTTGGTCGTAGGGAGGGAAGCGAAGAAGGTGTTGAGACCAGAATGGTTAATTCTGAAGGTGTGGCTATTTTATGACTTGTATCAGAATGTGGAACTAGCTTTCGGATTGTAAGCTATCAGTTATTTTGTGTTTTCCTGGATACTTGTGTTGTTGTTAACCAAAACTGTTGTTTGGTCGAAATAGGTAGAAACCTATTTATACAAGTCATAATTGAACGCACCCTGATCTCGTAGGAAGTGGGAGTGATTGAGTGATGGAGAAGTGGGGTAATGTGTAAATGCTAGAAACCATGTCCCCACTATGAAGGAAACTGGTTAGTTTACACCCACTACTTCTTGCCGCCACTAACTGCCCGCTTTCCTGACACTTTCTTATAATGGGCGTGTTGCACGCCGCACGCTGTAAACTGCCAGACCAATACCCTGATGAGCATCCCTCAGTTTGTGACATGTTTGATGTCTCGAGTATTTTCGTGGAAAATGTGCAGCAGATTGCTAAGTGGGTCTTGTATGCAAGACCTGGCTATTCTGATTAATCGTACGCCAGCTAAGTGGCGGATAATCATGTGTGACAAGTTAAGTTATGAGACTTGTCGTAGGAAAATGGCGTCTGACACTATTAGGTTAGTCTTGGTTGGTCACCTGAGCCTTGTTATAGGCCGGTTAACTCTGTGGCGAAGTTGGACGGCTGAGATTGCAATTTATGAGTGAAGGTGGTTGTTGATTATGGCCACATCTTGTTGGCGCCAGTAGTAGCATAATGGCGTAATGGCGCATGTCAGTGGCATAGTGGTGCAGTGGTGCCTGCCTAAATTAGGGTTGGCATGTCGCAACCCTAATTAGTGTGTGTGGCATGTGTCGTAGCAGCCCTTCCTAAATTAGGGTTTGGCATGCCGCAACCCTAATTAGCGCGTGTGGCATGTGGCCACGGCACAGTGACGTTTTTGTGCAGATGGTGCCACGGTCGCGTCAAAGGAATTATGGCAGGGCCATAGTGTGGGAACGACCACAGGCACAAGGATAGCCATGGGTTGCCATTGCATGGTGCCTTTTTTTAGAGTTTTATGGGTCCCACATGGCTCGTGGCATGTTGTGGGGCCAGAGTTGCATAATCTGGGACAGGACCAAAAATTAGGGTTTCGACTAATGCCACTAAATCAAGAATCGTGTTCTGATCGGAATATCCTAACTGGAATTTGTTATGGCGTTGGTCACGAACAAAAAGTGGTTTAGCACGTAGATGCGCCGTTTGTGGCACGTTGGCATGTTGCTGCGGCGGAGTGGCGTGTTGGCATGTTGCTGCCACAGCATGGCATGTTGGCAATGCCGATTAACATGTTGGCGCAGTTTGGCGAATTGTTTAACCAATTGACATGGTGGCCGTTTGGCATAGTTCGGCCTTTTAATGCGTGCGGCGGGTTTAGAGCGACCTGATTGGTCGATAGAAAAGGGGCCGGCCAAACATAGGGTGTGGCCGCATCTCTAGCGCGTGGCGCATTTAAAGCGACCTGATTGGCCGATAGGAAAGAGGGCCGGCAAGTGGGGCCCGGCCACATTCCATGTGCATGTGGCGGATTTAGAGCGACCTGATTGGTCGATGGGAAAGAGGAGGGCCGACAAGCAGCATGGGTGCGTGGCCACATCTCTAGTGCACGTGGCGGCTTTAGAGCGACCTGATTGGTCGATATGAAAGACGGGGCCCGGTCAAGCAGCATGGGGCGTGGCCGTCTGCGGGTGGCGCCTAAACTGGCCGGCCATGTGACATGGCCACGCCTCCTTTTGTTGCTGCTCCTATTTTCTGCGGCTCCTCTTTTATTTCTTGTTTTCTGGTAGGACTTTGCTCCTACTAGATCCATGGCGGATTAGTTTCCTAGCTTGCCTAGGTTTGGCCTCGACCAATAGGGTTCGAGATATTTTCACATGCGCAAAAAGGCCTAATTTTTGCAAATTAATTAGGTCAAAACTTGAATTTTGTGAGTCATCACAAAATTGAACAAATTTAACAAATTCTGTGTGTTGACACAAAATCCTTTTATTCTCAGAGAGCAGTTAGCGCATCTTCTGATTGAGCATTTTCATGCAGACCTTAATTTTGATACTTCGGGAAATTCGTGCTACTCAGCTGCGAGTGAACACTAATTTTCATGTCATACCAATACTAAGGGTTCAGCTGGGGAACATAGCATAGGAAAATACTTAATAAACCATACACTAATGAATAATGTAGGCTAGAGTTTACAGAATGTTTGGGATTGTTGCTACATGCACCATTCTGAATAAATATATTGAATTGCTCAGTACATGTGTGAGTAGAGAGGTCCGGGAACTCATTACTTTAATATGGCTCAGTCCTTTTGCAGACGGGCGCATTAAATATAGGGTTTTACATTTTTATCCCTGAACTAAAAACCACCATCAACACATATATATGTGGGAACCGATCCTAGTACCTAGTCAACCAAGTTTTGGTAACTAGCGTGACTAATTCTAGTACCCACATGGAGGTAGAACCGAAACTTATTTTGGTAGAACCGTGAACCCATGTTTAGTGATTTGATAGGATAATCAATCACATAATTCTTGGAAGTCAGATGAACCAATTCTAAACTCGTTTTGGAAGTGTGGCAAATCGGTTCCAAGATTGTAGATATGAAAAAGGATCTACAAATTAAAGATGTCGACATACTTTGAACATGTGCAGTAACGCTTATCTTTTATTGTTCAAAGATATTCCTTAATAGCTAAGGAGAATCCCGGATCGAAATAAATTGAGAATCTTTTAATTAAGGTTTTTAGTTTTATATGCTTTTAATTTCCAGCAATTAAAATGCATATCTTTAGAAAATAAAAATTGGTAATATGCATTTACTAATTGGAGATTTTTTACTGAGATTTCGGTCAATATTTGGACAAAGCATTTCCAGGAATTATGAAACCGAATTGGAAATATATTGCATATCTTGAGAATATTTTCGGTTTTGGAAATTCCTTAGTGTCCAAACTTCCTTGATCTATAAATATTGAAGTTTGCATTTCAAGCAAACTAATCCTCAGAGCCAGCAAAACTACCTAGTTGTGTTGTTACTGGTGGAGCCGCCTATTCGGAGAGGAAAGTAACCTAATTAGGCGAAATCTCTTACGGCCGCTCGGTTTAAAGACTTCTTTGGGATTGAGAAGCTCTATTAGTACCGTTGGTGGGAAACTAGATAATTGCAGTTTATTATTAGTTTTCGATTGATTTGATTGACTAACGGTTATTGAACTTTGATTGCACCTAGTTTGTTTATGCTTGAGAATATTCTCTTATGATATAAGATTCACTCAAACTAGATCGAAGTTTCGATGGGGATCTTTAGACTGTTTGTAGATCTAAAGACGTCTTGTGATAATCCATTGTTAACAAACTCCGTTTCGTGTGTGATTGATCACAAGAGATTCAAGTTGATTGTGTGCAGGTTTTTATTGAAGATCTAAGAAGATTTAAAGATGAAGAAGATTTCTGATTTGGGTTCATAATCTTTGGTGTACACAAGACTTGTTTCGTCTGGAAAAGGATTCAACTATACTCGGTTTATCTTTGTGATAGATTTGATTGATTAGTTTGAGTAGATCGGCATCAATACGTTTCTTTGTGATTCGAAGTATTGATTGCAAACTCTTTATACTTACTTTGGTAGTTGTTGATAAGATACATCTAAGGACCTGACAAAGGAGTTTATTGGGATAAACGGAAGAGCCTTTTGTCGAACTCATATCACTTGATTGAAAAGAGTTGTTACCGAACAGATTTTTTGTTCCTTTACTGTTTGGAATACGAACCAAAGGAATTGTTCCAAGTGCGTGACTTATTGCAAGTTGGAGGCGCAGGCATACAGACGGAACTAGGTGAACTATAGGTTTAGTTGCTTTGTCTCAACTATACGAAGTTGGTTTAGATTTTGTATAGCGGCTTAATCCTGAGAGTATTAAATTCTGGACAAGGTCCCGGGTTTTTTTTGCATTTGCGGTTTCCTCGTTAACAAAATCTTGCTATGTCTTTTACTTTTCTATTTCCGCAATTATAATTATTTTATTATAATTAGAAGTAAAATACACAAACGTTAACTCCTATTTACTAGATATCAATCCTATTGTGTTTGGTTAAGTCCGAACCATTTATCAAGTAAACATACTTCGTTGTTGTATTGTCTCGATCTTGATTCCATAGTCAATCACACAAGTTATCTTGTTGTCGTATTGTGTCGATCTCGTATCCATATGTAGCGCCCCCAAAGCTAGCAGCTGACTAATCACAGAGATTAACTAAACAAAGAGGCACTAATAATCTAAATCATTTACTTGAACATTAAATTAAGAAAACTGATACAAAACTTAACCCAAAAACTAACCCCGCTCTGAAATATATGTATAGAAGAACTCCTCTCAAATGATACATATAAAACAATATTCATTCGGTTTACAAATAAAACATTGAACATAATATACATAGCCAAAGTTAATCAACTAACATACTCAACTCCTCGAAGCTTCCGCTGCGCATCTCTGATCTGTCTCTGAAACTGAAAGTGGGAATGGGTGAGCACATCATCCCTAAAAGGGGTGCCCAGTAGAAATAACATTTAACTTTCAAGTAATCAGTGGCATGATTTGAAAAACAATACATGTTTTCCCAAACACTAAAATAATACCAATTCACACAGGTAAACATACATGTATATAGAACTGACTCCTTCTTCAAACAAGGTGTAATATTGAATGTCGAACAATTCCTTACACACCCTATTAGTTTATATTAGTGTCGACCAATTCCTTCCACACCAAAATAATATTGGTGTCGACCAATTCCTTACACACCTAATAACATATACTGGTGTCGACCAATTCCTTACACACCAATTAGTATATACTGGTGTCGACCAATTCCTTACACACCAAATACGCATAAAGTTTCGAAAGTAACTAGATATGAATGAAGGAGCGTATCCTATATACCACAAATGGAAATTCTTATTTCCCAAACACTTCATTCAGACATACCAAGCATTAAAATTCCTTAATTAAACAATACACGGAATACTCAATCAGACAATGCATGAATTTATTAAACATAAACTTTTGTAAAGGAAGACAACAATAATTACAAAAGAGTTAAATGTAAATTCCCACCTCTTTTGATGATAGCCACGCCTACCTTGAGATCCACGATCCACTGGTTCATCATTTGAATCGATCGTTGTTAATATAGACTAACTGCTAATCACACAAGAACTCTAAGAATCTGGCCAAAGTGGCTAACACAAGAATCATACAATTCTATCTAATGATTCTAAGACCATTTATGGTTTTATACCTTTTCATCATATATCTTTAGCATATCTAAGGTCTATTAATTCAATTAGGTTGATTTTATAGTCCATTAGCTAAGTCTTATGAATATCTACAACTTTGTGGAAGGAATCAAAGGCTAAATCAGACCACAAGGGTCCAATACATCAAAATAGGAAAAAATAAACCTAAGCCCAAGTCCACTAAACAAGTCCATTAACTTAAGGCCCAGTCTACCTGAGTCAACTAACGGTCAATAACAGTTAAAGGGTTAAGTAACAATCAACGTCCAGTCAAAGGTCAATGTCCTGGTCAAATGGTCAACTCGGTCAAAGAAGATAACACAGTCAAGGTCCACTGAGTCAAACCGATTTAAGACTGGTTAACAGGTTAACTCAACTCAGTCAGATTGACTAAGTCAGCTAGAGTCAGATCCTGACTGGGCTGAATGACCCAAGGCCAAAAATCTTGCACAGGCTAGAGCCATTGCTCAGGCCAAAGAACATTAATGCATAAACATTGTGCAACACCAAAACTCTTAACTATATTTCAATAACAAAACATTTATCTTAAACAAACTTCATAAATCAAATATAACACTCAACTAAGGTTACCTGCAATTGTAGCTTTAAGCATTACTCAGATCATCTCAACACATTCATGTAATTCTATTTCTAAAAACTTCAGTCCTAACACATCTCATACATATAACCTTCAACTATAATTCAATTCCAATTCAATTAGCTCTCATAACTCAACAACATCATCACTATCTGCAGCTATACCATACCCCTAGTACAAACAAACAAACCATCTAAAACTCAACTCCAACCCTGTACAACTCTCACGGCATCAACACATTCTCTTAACTCTTATTCCAACAACACTGCCATTTCAATTCCAGTTACAGACCACCACTATTTCGCCTCCATTCCTGCAATTCACACTACCAGCACATACATTTCTAAAACTCCAACAGTTATCCCTTCTGCAACTCTCGTTCCATACACACTATTCTCAGTTCATTCATACCACCACCAGTTAACCATATTCATTACCACCAACAAGGAATACCCATCTCATTTTCTGTTTCTACCCTCAACTCAGACACACACACACACATACAACTCAAATGACAATCATTCCCAGTTCCACTACTTCATTTAATCCTTGTTCTCAACTTTAATTCATATCAATAGCAATTCTAACATTTGTAATCAATTCAGTTTCATTACGTAATCAACAACATCCATAAACTCATAGACTCCTTAACTAAAACCAAAAGCTTTACTAAGTTACTGTAACAACAATTACCTCAAGACAGCTTCTCTGGACTTGAATCAATCTTCAAATCAACACCATCAGTTCTCAATTAAAGCCTAACTTCTCAATTTGGGGAAGAACAAACACAAATCCTAATTCTCTGATTACCAACTCATCACATCAACTTTTAAATTAATACAATACCCAACTTCAATCATCCCTCTTGGACATCAATTCAATCTTCTCTGAGTTTAATTTCATGAAACTCTAAATTGAATTTTAATTCAATTTGCAGAAACCTTAACCCTATGATTCTTCACTGAATCAACTTCATAACTTCAATTAACCGTCAACCCATTCAATCTTCTTCCATCAAGAACTCTGTTTTAGGGTAAAAACTGATTCTGTTGTTTTTGGCAATTTGGGTTGTGTTGATGAGAAACGAATTCAAACCCTAAAAAAATGCACTGCACGGGAATGCTTTTAGGTTCGAGAGATCAATCTTTAAGACTCTGGCCTAAACCAAGAAATGGTCGTTCCATATTCAATTCGGTCACAAGGTGAAGGAGAAGGGTTGATCTTAGGGAGGGAAGCAGAGAAGGTGTTTGAGATCAGAGTGTCGAAGGTGTAGCTGTTTATGACTTGTGTATCAGAAAATGGTTTCTGGCTACTTGTGTTGATAACACTTGTGTTCTGTTTTTCAAAATAGATTGAAAACCTATTTATACAAGTCATTTGAGCGTCACCCTGATCTCGTATGAAGTGGAGGAAGTTAAGTTGTGGAGTAGTGGGGCCGTGTAAGAAGTGGTAATCATCATGTGGTCACATCTTCATCCACTACTCTCATCGTTATTAACCGTCATCCTTTCCTAACACGTTCTCATAATGGGCGCGTTGCACGCCGCACGCCGTAAACCGCCAGACCAATATTCCAGTAAGTATCCCCCAGTTTGTGACATGTTTGATGTCTCGAATGAGTGGGTCAAGTCGTGGGACTTGCCGCAGAGAATAGCATATGGTGCTATTAGGTGAAACAACTAAGTTTGTTATGAGGCCGATATAAAATATGTATGTATTTGATGTATGTGAAGTATCGCACTTAAGCAGCTCAAATTAACCGATGTGTATGAAGCATCGTTGTTTTAGAGCTTGATTGAATAAGTCGCGGATAAGCGTCTTCGAGGAGGTAGCATGATCGACCACCTTTGAGTGATTGTTTGGTAGCTCTAGAGACAAGCCATTCCTTGGACGATCGCTCCCTGTGAAGGAGGGGTGGCCGGTGATCATGGAGGTACCTCATCGATCACCTAATGTTTGATCCAAGCCGTCCAACCAAGCTAGCAAAGTTGGACGGACGAGATGGTCTGCGGCAGATGTTTGCCGCCATTGATTCAAATTAGGGTTTGTAAACCGTGTGGCCAACCATAGTTTGACTAATCGAACGCGAGCGCTGGGCGCTAATTTGGGGCAGGTCGATCGGTCATGCATGAAGACGGGCTGCTGTCGTGCATGCCAATATCTCCTGGATCGCCTAAAATTAGATCTAAGCCCTCGGTTTCAGTTGGTGAAGATGAGCGATCATGATCAATTTGCGAAAGTAACTCACTGCAGCAAACACAAACTAGGGTTTCAATGCAGCCGCGTTCACTCTAGTTCAATCGAACGAATTAGCGTGCTATTGATATCCCATGGGCAAGTCGACAGGTCGGGAATAATATTAGGCCTGCGGTGAACGCGCTGACACCTCTTCGATCATCTGAAACGCGATCTAAGCCGTCCAATTAGGCTGGCTAAGTTGGATGGTCACGATTGATTTGCGATAGTTGTATACTGACGAAACTCGAATTTTTAGGGTTTTAGAATAGCGTGTTTGCCCGAATTTGGGCAAAAGGTTGAGTGTACTATTGGCTTGCCTCAGGCAAGTCGATTGACAAAGGGGAAAATTGGGCCTCTAATGAACATGCCAGCACTTCCTTAATTGTTTGTAGGAATATCTAAGCCGTCCAACTAGGCTGGCAAAGTTGGACGGTCGTGATGCATTTTGAGACTCTTTTTAACGGTCTCAGCTCTTTCGAGCTATCTTATACAGCGCGATCACCCACGTTTGGGGTCGGTGTTCGAAGCACTTGTGGCTGAGGGTAATGGGACTCGATCGACTAGGCGCTAGTGGGCCCGCCGGTGGTCACTATGGTGATTGCCTAGCTCTGTTAGGAGTAGTCTAAGCTTGTTGAATCGCGTGGCCAAATCGTGGTCGTGATTATTTTTGAGACTGATATTAACAGTCTAGATATGTGTTCGATCGCGCTAACTTTAATTAAAAGTGTGTGAACACGTTGATCTCTTTTGTCAGAGAGCGATGTAGCCTGTATGAGTATTTTTGTGCAGATCCCAACACTGGCACTTCGGGAGATTCATGCTACTCTGCTGAGAGTGAGCATTGATCGTCATGTGTCAATATTGAGAGTTCGACTGGGAACATAGCACATGTAAATACTATGCAAGTCATGCATTAGTCAATAATGCTGGCAGAAAATAAAATTCACAGAATATTTGGGATTGCTACTTCGCGTACCATTCTGAGTGAATTTCATATTTATACTGAGTTGCTCAATATAAGTAAAGAGGTTTTAACACTCATTACTTTCATATAGCTTTTATTCCTTTGCAGGATTACAGCGTTAAATATAGGGTTTTACGACTTTGGCCCTGAACTAAAAACCACCATCAACATTAAGTCCCCTGCTTAGCATGTAATAGTGACATTATTGCGGGGTAGGCACTAGATGGTGACATACAAGATAGGACAGATACGAAGAGAATAGGCTTACCAAGAGAAGTCGACCATTGGCAACGTGTAGGGGATTGCCGCGGCCATGGGGCATCGTCGCGTCGGGCCCGGCTGCTCTTCCCGCGTTCGAAACAAAGAAGGTTTCCTTCTTTTGTTAGAACTCCGCCAATCTTTCATGTATAAAAGAACTATTAGAGCATTACTCGGTCGAACTCGTATGCGTTGCTATCTCAAGCATGTTTGTCAATGTTAGTGATCAAAATTATAAGTCTTGATTTCTAGTCTACTATAGCTAAGTCTCGGACTAGGATAGAAAGTGTAGTTGAGCTCAAGAACTCCATGGCAATCATCATACAAGACGAAGGACTACTCAAGGAACTGGTGGATCTTCATCGACTAAAAGGTATGTGGAGACTTGAACTTATCTATCACTCAAAATTCTATCTACTCTATCTCATACTTTGAGACAAAAGTCGTTTTGCTATATAGACTTTGATTATACACATTGCTATTTCGAGCCGAGTTTTAACTCGCCTATCTATTTCTCGAAATATGTGTTGGTAAGCTTTTGCTTTGGCCAAATTCATCTTTACCTAGTGACGAAAGTCATGACACGTTTCAATCACTTTGAAAATCGCTTACTTTGACGAAATGTCCTCTAAGAATGTTTCAATGATTGAAATGAGAGTTTAGATCATATAACCAATGATGGATATAAGCATTGTGTGGCAACGCATACATGTATAAGTCCTTTTTCCTTGAACCGAAGTTTGCGAACTTTGTTGATCAAGAGAACCAGAACAAGAGCCGTGAACTCAGTCCGCGAACTGGCGGAAGTTCTCGACCCAGAAAATATCTTTGGAGTTTGAGAACTCCTTCCGGGAACTTAAGTCTGCGAACTAAGTCTGTGAAATTAAGTTGTTTATATCTAAAGACGATTGTTTATGAACTTATTTATATTAACTAAGGAATGCAAAATGCAAACCGTGGCTATATAGTTCATGAACCGATTCGAGTGAATCAAATCGTTTTTGCTTCGATTGTGTCTTGTGTAGTTACATAAGATTTCCTTGCAATTGAACAACTCTCTAACTAGTTCATTTGAGTCATTTGAACTAGTTATTGTGAAGAAGAACATGGTTGATATGAAAGTGATCATATGGCTAACCATTTGGTTAACTATTGTTGAACCAACAAATGTTCATGTTTGGGGTACCGGTTACATAAACCCAAAATAGTACATTTCATTTGTGTGTAACAAGCTAAGTTTTCGATCTAACGGTTGAAAGATATTAGCTTGAATCTAATCAGGTTTTCATCTAACGGTGAATATATAATGCTTTGTTACCAAGCTAACATTGATTGCAAACCCTGATTTGAAAGACTATATAAGGGAGAACTCTAGCAACTGGGAAACCTAATCCCCACACCTTTCGTGTGATACTAGTTGTATTAGCTAGAGTCGATTCTCCTTTAACCTTAGGTTTCTTCTTGAAAACCAGGTTAACGACTTAAAGACTTCATTGGGATTGTAAAGCCAGACCGATACTACTTTCCCGTAGTTGTGTGATCTGATCTTGCTGATTCTATCGTTTTGAGTACAATCGTAACGACTGGCTTGAGATTTATATCTCCGATAAGCAAGATAGAAAAGTAGTCACAAACATCTTCGTCTCATCGTTTGTGATTCCATAATATCTTCTTTCGCCGCGTCGATTAAGATTATTGTGAGGTGATTGATAATACTAGGTTGTTCTTCGGGAATATAAGTCCGGGTTATCAATTGGTTCCTATTCACCTTGATTTATCAAAAGACGGAACAAAACTTGTAGGTATTTGTTGATGGTGGATTTTCATTTAAGTTTAAAATTGTAAAAGCCAGAAAATTATGCGCTAACATCTTGTAAAAGATAAAGCCATTAATAAGTGTTGGATACTTCTTCACTTTACTAATTCACCTAGAATGGAGAATGTGGCAACAATCCCATTCTGTGAATTAAATACATGAGATTCATCCAGGTTGGAGCATGTAGCAACAATCCCATATACCCTGTGAATTTATAGCATTATTAATTAATGCGTGAGCAGCCTTGTATTTCTGTACTCATTATCGGTGCGGCATGACGACCGGGTGTTGCTCTCAAGAGAGCAAACACGAACCTCCAAGCATTAAAATGAAAGCATGTACGAAATACCCGACAGGCCGCAACTCTCGGTGTGTTATACTAGCCCGATTGAGAACTCTAGGTGTGTTATACTAGCCCGATTGAGCATCCGGACTGTCTGTATCAGTCTGGATATGATCTCATTCATCCAACCTCACCAAAGATGATTGGATGGCCCAGATCAATTCCATAACCCCCAGCGGGTATGGAATATTCCTTTGCCGAACCAACGCGGACCCCGCATGGTCGGCCTCCTAAAATATTGGCATAGCTTGCCAAAAACGTCCAAACAGAGCGTATGGACGGGGAAAACCCTAAATTAGGGTTTGCGGCATATTACATGTGTCGCAAAACAGTCTCAACCATCCATCTTCGCGGTATAGATGGAGGGTGTAGATGTAGATTCAAAGGGGCCCGAGCATGTCAACACAATCACCGTGGGCTCGCCACATACACGACCAATCGGTAAGGACCAACCATGGTTGGTTATCCCAATTCGTACGCCGAATAAAGCATGGTCGCACAGCCGTGAAACCCAAAATTAGGGTTTTGAGCATCACGAGCGTCCATCTTCTCCGGCACGAATGGAGGGTCCCAGTTAGATTAGCGAGTCGGTCATACCAAAGCATGACCACCGTGGGCCCGTCTATCCCCTCACTGATCGGCCAAGGCATATCATGCCCGGCTATCCCAAAACGCGGTCCCAAACTTGCGTGGTCACACTTCCCAAATTGCAAACTGATCTCGACCACTCAACTTCACCGGACGATTTGAGTGGCTTAGATCACGTTTTCATGGGACAGTCAGGTATAGGCGTGAATACCAGCCTACCACCTATATCCGGATGGATTAGGCAAGACCGACCAAGCTTGGTCGTCTTGAAGCGCGCGCCCGAAGTTGGCACGATGTGCGGCTTTTGCGGCACCAGATTTCTGTTGCAAAATCGATCTCAACCATCCCTCTTTGCCGGTCAAATCGAGTGGCCTAGATCGCGCCTTTATGGGACAGAGAGGTACGGACGTGTACACCGGCATGTTGTTTACACTCATGCCCGGTCGGTCCTTTCCAAAACCCTTCCCATGCTTGGTTTCGACCAAGCTGAAGAGTGATTCCTGCGCACCTCTTCAAAATCCTGATTCCATCAACGGTCGCAGATGAGTGTCTCAAAGATCATCTCGTCCGTCCCGCCTTCACCGGCTTGGTTATACAACCACGGTCGGGGAGTTAATTTGTCAATGAGGCGTCATGGTGATCAGCACCCGTCGCTTTACCACACCATGATGCAGTACCTTCATAAAAATACACACGATACTTCACAAGTATCAGTTTCCTGAATAACGCAGTTATTCAATTTAGCATCACATGCTACCTTTTTTGGGTCCCACGATCCACACATTCCAGACATCAATCATGTCACAACCGGGGATATATCTTGGGGTATTGGTCTCGACGGTTTACAGCGTGCGCGTGCAACGCGCCATCACAAGAACGTGTCGTGAAGTCATGGACGGTTAGAGATGACAGGGAGAAGTGGGCAAGCCCGATCGTGTGACACTAACACATTACTCCACTACTCCATCACTCCACTTTCTCCACTTCCCACGAGAGACGTGAATAAGGCTCAAATGACTTGTATAAATAGGTTCTCCTCCTTATTTTCCCACCTGGAAGAAAAACAACACAAGTCCGACGAGACAAAACCAAGTGTTAATACAAAACGTATTCAAACACCCCGAGCACCTTGCATCAATCGTAAGCACGATCACCTTTCGTTACAAGTCAAAGCAAGCCAACACCTTCACAATCTCAACACCTTCTTAAACACCTCCCTAAGATCAACCTCCTTCACTTTGTGACCGAAACAAATCTGGAACGGCCATTAATTTCTTGGTTTAGGAAGGACTTGCACAGATTGATTTCCGAATCTACAAGCACTCACCGCGCAGTACATTTGTTTAGGGTTTAGATTCATTCCTCATCCACACACCCCAAATTACCAAATCCGGCAGGAATAGTTTTCACTCATAAACAATTGGTGACCACAGTGGGAGGTTAATCTCTCGGTTGTAAAGTCAATTTCTTCGAAATCCGATTCAATTTCATCAATTTCAAAAAGGGTAGATCTTAGAACCAATCAACAATTCATTTCAAGATGATGGAACTCAGGTCTGGATCAGCAAACAATTCTGATGAAGCTAGTGTGGATAACACTCCCGGTATCGATGTACCTGTCAGTGGAGCTACCGTGGTCAATACATCTTGTGGAGCCGTCACTTCTATCACCAACGCTAGCAGATCATGAGACATTCCAGTATGTGTAACGCCTCCCATCACCAGAGCCAGAGCAGTCGCGAATCCTGGCATTCCCTCAAGTGTAACGCCTCTAGTGGCCACCAGAGCAACAACTTTCACTCCTTCATCAGGACGAGAGCCGGAGGGACGAGAGGAGGACCACCGTCCATTACCATTGCGAGACTTGATGGAGAGGCAGGAAGTCCTTGCTAAGACTCAAACGGATATGGATGCAACTCGAAAGAGGTACTCGCTTTTCTTAAGACATTAAGCGATCGATTTCCACATGAGCCGCGACGTCCCCGGAGCCAACAAGGAATGCATTCAACGCATCCGGAGAAGGTATTTCGGCGGCGCCGACCTACATGGACCCGATCAAAGAAGCGACACCAGATATGAACGGTCCAGTCATGGAGATTCCTACACTGGGGACTGATCCTCACGACGATCCTACTCAAGTCAATAGTCTCACTATGAGCCAGAGGCCGGTGGATCAGGAAGCGGTTTCTCTAGTGGAAAGTTTATGCGAACTTTTACACCTCTCGAACAATCGGTGGCGAGACGTTTTGCTACAATCAACCGGAAGAAGGGCACAAGGGTCCTACATGCCCCGCACACATCAAGGATTCGAGTTCAAGAGGGCCCTTATCTATACGGGAGGCGTCTTGAATGTGATTACTCTCAAGACTCTCAAGACATCCAAGGTTCTCCCGGAGGCAAGGTCGTACGGAAGACTACCACAATGACGGACTTCGAGGAAACCAAACCAAAGACATAGGGGAGAATCTCCATGGAAAGAATCGAGACAGTTCGTTGCGTCCCACTCCCACGTGGGCGTCAATTCAGAATAAAACCGGCTTGCATCATTGAGGGATAAAACCCACAATGCATCTTTCTTGACGAAGCATTCTTCTCCATCCTGTGAAGCCACGAACCACGTTCACACGAAGAGGGAACGAACTTTTATGGCGAATCGTGACCGAAAGGGGAAAACAAGATATCCGACTTTTGCCATTATCAATTAAAGGGGGAGATCATACCCAGTCTCTCCACCCAATGGAATGCTACAACAGCAACGAACCACAAGAACAAGTTCTAGATGCTCCACAACAGTGCAAGATGGCACCAACTCCACAACCGATGAGATTGAAATCGGCGAGGAATCTCCTAGGCCTATGTCTATCACCAACCTTGTGTACGGATAAACGCACGAAGCTCATGGAACTTCTCAAAGAGTACCAGGACATATTCGCTTGGAGATATGAAGAAATGCCGGATTTAGATGAAAATTGGTCTACATGTTATACCTGGAACCAAGTCGGTTAAACAGTTGTAGTTCAGATCAGGTGCTGCATAGACTTCAGAGACTTGAATAGGTGCTGCTCCAAAAACGATCCTCCTTTACCTAACATCGACATGTAAGTAGATTCAACCAGCGGACACGGAATGTTCTCCTCAATGGATGGATGTAGCGGCTACAACCAGATAAGGATGTACGAGCATGATGCAAGTAAGATAGATTTTCGAACTCCTCTCGGAAAATTTTATTATACCATACTGCCATTTGGTTTAAAGAATACCGGTGCAACGTATCAACGCTCTATGACGGCAATCTTCCACTGGAGCCGATACCTCAAGGGAGCAGACTCAAGAAGATAATGATGTCCACGCTTCATATCGAGCAAGATCCGGGCGAGTCACTCTATCAGACAGTGGTCGAACAAGATCCGGACGAGTCACTTTATCAGACAGTGGTACATGTCGATCATGCTATGTTGGAGAATCCGTGCTTTTGGTCATCCTCTGGAGCTATTGAACGCTCATCTACAACAACATATGCCCTGATAGAAAGAACCAGGCCTGCCGGTAATGAAGATAATCTTTTAAAATGGTTGAGGCACATACATCAAGTCCCAAGTGAGGGACCTTTCTAAGAGTTAAGGCACACGGAGAATGATAATCACCCCCAAACTTAGAGTTTTTAGTGTCTCTAGAAAGACTAGTCACAACTTCCCTAATTTCAAGGTCATCTCGATTCTGAAAATGGTCAATTGATTCTTCTAAGTCGGGTTCATCCTCACTCATCTCTACGAGTTCATTTTCTTTGTCTAAGACTAATGTTTCTAAATCGCTAGACTCTAAAACAATACTCTCATAAGAAACTCGTTCCTCAAAACTATCATCGGCTTCGTAATCATAAGGGAATACTACATCGTCTAAAACGGTGGTATCTCTAGTCAAATCCTCGTCCTTTTGAATAGGTGAATAATTATTAAAATTATTTAGAATTGAAATAGAAATAATATTATCATTGTAAAGCTCAATTGGAGTAACAAATTCCTGATCACTATGCCTACTTATTTCAAACTCTTCATCAACACTATCCTCATCATAATCATCATTATAATAACATGAAAATGGTTGAACCTCATCTAAAGTAGTGTTACCAATTCTAACCTCGTCATCTTGATTATGCAAATAACTATCCTCATCTTCAAAGGTACTATTGGAAACACTATATTGGAAATTACGATTATCTTGAGCAGTTCTTTCCTGGGCCTCTAACAACATTTTCTGAGTCGACTCACATGACATCCTGATTTTATATAGGAAAGAAGGTTCACACGTTGCATTGCTTTCGTCCAAAACTAAGTTATTCATCTCAATTTGAACTACGTGTAGACTCAAGTAACACGTGTCGACTCAGCTAACTTACGTGCGGACTCTAGAGAGGAATTTTGCTCATATGACCGGTGGGAGTATGGATAGTAATTGGGCTCACCATGGTATGAGCCATAACCTTGAAAAGGCTGATGTTCCCAACCACTATTCACACTATGGTCAAGGTAGTAACGTCCATTTTGAAACTCAGTAGGATATTCGTTGTATTGGCTATTGTAATACCACTTCGACATTCTATTGCAGGGGTGTGAGTTGTCACACAAAATTAAAACCCACTGACAGGGGATTCGTGGGTGGATAGAGTCTTACCTCCCGCACGAGACGGGCGATGAACCGTTGAAGTCGACTCGGGCCACCGACTCCGATGTCGGTGTACGAACCCGAGGGGCCGAGAGACGTATCATGAATCGTCGTCCTTCCCTGCAAACAGTTTATATTTAATCTCAACCCTTCCTTAGGGTTTTAAAAATAATGTCCAAGTCCAAAAAGTGTCCAAAAAGGAAAAGAAAATTTACAAAAATAAAACCCTATTTCCAGTTTCTAAAAAAAAATAAAACAAAATAACTATATACAAAATCTTCTTCTTCACTCCTTTCAGATTCCTCTTTTCTTTCCTTCTTTGGAGATGCTTTCCTTTTATAGCACTTTTTCTTTCCTTGTAGCCTCGCTTCAAATCTGAAAAGAATCGAAAAATACCAAAGCGCGTAAAAAAGAACAAAAAAAAATAATAAAAATAAAAAATAAACTTAAAACAAATCTAAATACAAGTCCGCATCGGCGGCGCCAAAAATTGATGTGATTCTGAAGTTGTTGTAGAAAATGGTAGTAAAAGTTCGTTCAACTCGGGCTTGTAAAGATTTGATTTAAGAAAATACTAAAAACAAAAAAAATATACACAAGTTTGTCACAAATATCGAGAGAACTGGGACTTCGGATTCCACCATAAAATTCATTCATGCGATTCATATATTTATTCTAGACAATTATAGCTCAAATAATACTGACTCTAATTCTTTGCCAAGGTTGATTCTTAAAATATTGACTGTAAATCACTAGCATGATGCATCAAAAGCACTTAGACCAAGCATACATCATCATACGACATCACAATCAATTAAGAAAAATCATAAAACGATTGATAATAGTGCAAGTAGTCATAAAAGAATTAAATATAATTACCACACGCATGAAATATGGCTTCCTCCGTCATCCCAGTGTTGGGGTTTAGCTCCTCATATTAATCACTTGCTCAAAATACATGTTTATAGCCCAAAAGTTGATTAAAAGGATGAAAAATAATAACACAGACTGTTTGCAACGGTGAAAAGGCGTTACAAACAGACTGTTACAGGAGAAATAAGTCTGCCTCTTAAACGATACTAGGGTTCTGCTGTTGAACAGCGATACTTCGTTGTCTTTGTTTAAATAAGGCGCCTCTGTTACCCGTCCGTTCTTCGTGTTCTTGAGAACAGCGATTACAAGCGTCGATTCTTCGTGTTCTTGACTCTGCAGAAGAAGAACAATAATTCCCGCAACTCTCGATTTCTTCTCCTCCTCGCTCCGTCCGGTCCCCCAAAGTCTCGACCCCCCTTCAATGAACCTCTGCCCTCGTATATATACACCACAGCTCTTTTAAATCACGAAGAAATATATGTTTTCTTTCACCGGAAGACACGGGACTTTTATTCTCTTCTTTCACGCGTTCTCAATTGACCCTGAGTTGTTCAAAACTCTCCTACGCATATAGAATTATTTCCAAACCTTTCCTAAACTGATAGACACGAATCCTGTGATATTATTTTCTCCCAATCCGCACCCAATCTTCCAAAATTAAACCTGATACAAGCCGAGAGAATACAACAACTCCCTGTTTTATCGAAACCTCCCCTTTTCTTCCAATCCAAACTCGTTAATACTCCTATCTTGTCGCACAGGATGATGAAAAACTAATTCCTTGAAAATATGCGATAATATTCACGTAACAAAAATAACCCGAGAAGAAAACTCTTGCCCTGTATTATCGTGAACACATCAAACCTTCCCCTTTTTACGTTTTCAAACCAACTGCCTTCATTGTCTCATCAAATCAGGCCCATAACAGTCCATATCCAAAACCAAATCCGAGTTAATCTCGTCCAATATCAAAACAGAAATATGCAGTAAAGCTTGAACTTTCCCGCCAATTATGTCTCTTCAAAAGCAAAGGGATGGAGTCCCCTTAACAGAGATGGGGGTGCGGATAGTATTTGCCATGGGGTGTAACCAACTAGTGGGTGCATATAGCAGTTAGGTGCCCCTTAGTAATTGAAGTGCCCCTTATCCAAACTGAGAGTCCGAATAGTAATTTTCTCCCACGAGCACAAAAACCACTTTTCGAGCCAATTTCGCCGCACAATCTTATTTCTCCAAAAACACCTACAAAAACATAAAATGCCAAAATAAATACAAAAATGGGTACTAACATTACAGAGAATTGAGACTAATATAGACACATAAATGCGCCTATCAAATACCCCCAAACTTATTATTTGCTAGTCCCGAGCAAATCAAATCTACAAAATAAAATCCTAACTCACTATCGCAGGCATCGTCGATTGCATTTAGCGTATGCAATAAGCCTTTAAACCCCTAGGTGGCCCTAGTGGCCGAGTTATAGTCTCGGGAGGGTTTACCGAGAGGTGTACCCACAAAACCTTTATACTCTGGACCCTAGCTATTTACGCGAGAACCTTGGAAGGCACTAAAGAATCTCCTTGGTTGGCATACTTACCGATTACGGGAGGAAGTACCACGATGCGAAATTCAATTCTTTGTACACGAGTTTTCACTCAAGCATACTAAAAATTCATATATAAGTCACAAAGCTCTACTCGGATAGTTTCGGACATCATAACCGGAGTCAACCAATCACATGGATAGATTAAGAAATGGATATAGAAAAACATAGATGGTTTTTATGTTGACTAAGGTGAACGGTGTTTCTCATATCTGTCTAAAGGCCACTGCCAAAATGAACCTATCCTAATGGACTGAGATATTGGTATGACTAATACCAACACACTGGCATATACAAGGGAACCAGTGGTCGATAATCTTAACTCTAGGTCAACACAACTGGCATATACAAGGGTTCCAGTGGTCGACTTTATTGAATTTATTCCGGTTGGTCTGATGGTCTGGTCTCAAAATTTTTTTTTTTCTTTTTTTTCATTTTTTTTTTTCGACTTTTTTTTTTTTTTTTTTTGGGTATCTCAATCACTCTATTTCACCCTAGCAGTGGTAACAACTTGAATCATGAGCCCCACCTAATCACTTAGACAAACATATTTTAAAGAAAACAAAATAAAAATAAAAGTGAAAAGGATTCAACGAGATATGGCGAAACTACCGTGTTTTTTTCTTTAATTCTAACACCCGAGCTCTGTGCTTTTATGAATAGACTCTTTAGATGTTTCCATCTAATCAGATTGGTTCCTCAACTCCTACAACCAAAATGCTTCCATCCACTTAGATTGGTTAGTGCCATCCTTAATAAGCATAAATTTCTAGGCTCTGGAGTTTATTCATTTATACTGCAACTAAAAAGTTTCCCCATTACCCCCAAACTTAAATCTAACATTGTCCTCAATGTTCTAAAGATAAAATTAAAAGCATGAACAAGGAGAAACTGTTACCATTTGAAGTAAAAGAGTTAAGGAAAGATATTACCGTGTCGCATGAATGTTGGGTTACCTCCCAATAAGTGCTAAGTTTAAAGTCTTCAGCCAGACTACAAAAGGATTAGTCACCTCATAGAATCATAAAGTAATAGCCGAAATATCTGTGGGTCATCAAAACCAAATAGAGCTATCTCAAGTAAAAGGAATCTCCAACCTGCCAAGAAAAGCACACCCTTGTCTAGTTTCCTGTTTAAGACAACTACATCTAGTTGTGGTTCAGGTTCAGGCTCTATAACTGTGTCAAAATAAAATATTTTCATGGATTGGATTTCCTCAAATCTAAGATCCGTTTCAGGTTGTAAAGTCTGTAAAAACTCAAATAAGAACTTAGAAGCACATAATAATAACCTGAATAATTGTGGATCCTTAAAGTCAGTCAGTTTTGACTCACACAATTGACCACGATGAAAGCGCGGTCAGTCATCATAAGAAAACGTGTCATTTCTATTCTCCTAAAATAATTAGGTTTGGTCTCGTAACTTAATAATCGACACATTTTGAACTCATACATTCCCACAATTGGTTGAAAAATATTTGGTGGGAAAACAAAATCAACTGGGTATCATAGCTCAGGCTAACCACATCAACCAGAGGATGGGTTTCTAACAACCGAACTTCCCTATGGACATCACCGAGGTTCGGAAAATGTGTATGAAGATAATATTTTAAAATGGTTGAGGCACATATGTCAAGTCCCAAGTGAGGGACCTTTCTAAGAGTTAAGGCACACGGAGAATGATAATCACCCCCAAACTTAGAGTTTTCAGTGTCTCTAGAAAGACTAGTCAAAACTTCCTAAATTCAAGGTCATCGATTCCCGAAAATGGTCAATTGATTCTTCTAAGTCAGGTTCATCCTCACTCATCTCTACGAGTTCATTTTCTTTGTCTAAGACTAATGTTTCTAAATCGCTAGACTCTAAAACAATATTCTCATAAGAAACTCGTTCCTCAAAACTATCATCGGCTTCGTAATCATAAGGGAATACTACATCGTCTAAAACGGTGGTATCTCTAGTCAAATCCTCGTCCTTTTGAATAGGTGAATAATTATTAAAATTATTTAGAATTGAACTAGAAATAATATTATCATTGTAAAGCTCAATTGGAGTAACAAATTCCTGATCACTATGCCTACTTATTTCAAACTCTTTATCAACACTATCCTCATCATAATCATCATTATAATAACATGAAAATGGTTGAACCTCATCTAAAGTAGTGTTACCAATTCTAACCTCGTCATCTTGATTATGCAAATAACTATCCTCATCTTCAAAGGTACTATTGGAAACACTATATTGGAAATTAAGATTATCTTGAGCAGTTCTTTCCTGGGCCTCTAACAACATTTTCTGAGTCGACTCACATGACATCCTGATTTTATATAGGAAAGAAGGTTCACACGTTGCATTGCTTTCGTCCAAAACTAAGTTATTCATCTCAGCTGAACTACGTGTAGACTCAAGTAACTTCTGTGTCGACTCAGCTAACTTACGTGCGGACTCTAGAGAGGAATTTTGCTCGTATGACCGGTGGGAGTATGGATAGTAATTGGGCTCACCATGGTATGAGCCATAACCTTGAAAAGGCTGATGTTCCCAACCACTATTCACACTATGGTCAAGGTAGTAACGTCCATTTTGAAACTCAGTAGGATATTCGTTGTATTGGCTATTGTAATACCAGTTCGACATTCTATTGCAGGGGTGTGAGTTGTCACACAAAATTAAAACCCACTGACAGGGGATTCGTGGGTGGATAGAGTTTTACCTCCCGTACCAGACGGGCGATGAACCGTTGAAGTCGACTCGGGCCACCGACTCCGATGTCGGTGCATACGAACTTGAGGGCCGAGACAGATCGTCAATTGTCGTCCTTCCCTGCAAACAGTTTATATTTAATCTCAACCCTTCCTTAGGGTTTTAAAAATAATGTCCAAGTCCAAAAAGTGTCCAAAAAGGAAAAGAAAATTTACAAAAAATAAAACCCTATTTACAGTTTCTAAAAAAAAAAAATAACTATATACAAAATCTTCTTCTTCACTCCTTTCAGATTCCTCTTTTCTTTCCTTCTTTGGAGATGCTTTCCTTTTATAGCACTTTTTCTTTCCTTGTAGCCTCGCTTCAAATCTGAAAAGAATCGAAAAATACCAAAGCGCGTAAAAAAGAACAAAAAAAAATAATAAAAATAAAAAATAAACTTAAAACAAATCTAAATACAAGTCCGCATCGGCGGCGCCAAAAATTGATGTGATTCTGAAGTTGTTGTAGAAAATGGTAGTAAAAGTTCGTTCAACTCGGGCTTGTAAAGATTTGATTTAAGAAAATACTAAAAACAAAGAAAATATACACAAGTTTGTCACAAATATCGAGAGAACTGGGACTTCGGATTCCACCATAAAATTCATTCATGCGATTCATATATTTATTCTAGACAATTATAGCTCAAATAATACTGACTCTAATTCTTTGCCAAGGTTGATTCTTAAAAGATTGACTGTAAATCACTAGCATGACGCATCAAAAGCACTTAGACCAAGCATACATCATCATACGACATCACAATCAATTAAGAAAAATCATAAAACGATTGATAATAGTGCAAGTAGTCATAAAAGAATTAAATATAATTTCCGCACGCATGAAATATGGCTTCCTCCGTCATCACAGTGTTGGGGTTTAGCTCCTCATATTAATCACTTGCTCAAAATACATGTTTATAGCCCAAAAGTTGATTAAAAGGATGAAAAATAATAACACAGACTGTTTGCAACGGTGAAAAGGCGTTACAAACAGACTGTTACAGGAGAAATAAGTCTGCCTCTTAAACGATACTAGGGTTCTGCTTGTTGAACATCGATATACATTGTCTTGTTTTAAATAAGATCGCCTCTGTTCGTCCGTTCTTCGTGTTCTTGAGAACGACAGTTCTGAAGCGTCAGTTCTTCGTGTTCTTCAGCTCTGCAGCAGCAGCAACAATAATTCCTGCAACTCTGATTTCTTCTCCTCTCTGCCTCCGTCCGGTCCCCCAAAGTCTCGACCCCCCTTCAATGAACCTCTGCCCTCGTATATATACACCACAGCTCTTTTAAATCACGAAGAAATATTTGTTTTCTTTCACCGGAAGACACGGGACTTTCCCTTTATTCTCTTCTATCACGCTTTCTCAATTGACCCTGAGTTGTTCAAAACTCTCCTACGCGTATAGAATTGTTTCCAAACCTTTCCGAAACTAATAGACACGAATCCTGTGATATTATTTTCTCCCAATCCGCACTCAATCTTCCAAAATTAAACCTGATACAAGCCGAGAGAATACAACAACTCCCTGTTTTATCGAAACCTCCCCTTTTCTTCCAATCCAAACTCGTTAATACTCCTATATTGTCGCACAGGATGATGAAAAACCAATCCCTTGAAAATATGCGATAATATTCACGTAACAAAAATAACCCGAGAAGAAAACTCTTGCCCTGTATTATCGTGAACACATCAAACCTTCCCCTTTTTACGTTTTCAAACCAACTGCCTTCATTGTCTCATCAAATCAGTCCCATAACAGTCCATATCCAAAACCAAATCCGAGTTAATATCGTCCAATATCAAAACAGAAATATGCAGTAAAGCTTGAACTTTCCCGCCAATTATGTCTCTTCAAAAGCAAAGGGATGGAGTCCCCTTAACAGAGATGGGGGTGCGGATAGTATTTGCCATGGTGTGTAACCAACTAGTGGGTGCATATAGCAGTTAGGTGCCCCTTAGGAATTGAAGTGCCCCTTATCCAAACTGAGAGTCCGAATAGTAATTTTCTCCCACGAGCACAAAACCACTTTTCGAGCCAATTTCGCCGCACAATCTTATTTCTCCAAAAACATAAAATGCCAAAATAAATACAAAAATGGGTACTAACATTACAGAGAATTGAGACTAATATAGACACATAAATGCGTCTATCAGTCCAAACACCGGTATTTATCAAGTTTTAAGTCTGGTATTGATCAAAGTCACAAGGCTGGTATTCGAATAAAGCAGGCACGACAGGAGCGGGGCGGTTTCGGTCGAAACACAGTGGTCGGCGTTGATCGAACGCGACGGGTCCCACTTGATCCCGGCCCAGATTAGTCAAAGCAGACACAGCCGTCCCCAATCAAAGCTCTCTCTCCATAAGAAGGCGTTTCAGCTTCAACACTTCAACGCTCTCCCGGGCCTGCTCCAGAAGCTGCTTCAACGCTTTCTACAGGACCCACATTTACATTTGAGCACACAAGGTTCATTTTTTTTTTAAAAGCAAGCTTGCTCACATCGGGTTCCACGTTCGAGCAAAGCAAACATCAAGGCCGGTGTTTGGTCAAAGCATCAAGTCCGGTGTTTAGTCAAGCTAGCTGGGTCGGTGTTTGGTCAGTAGCAAGATGACACTCGAGCAATTACATCAACTGTACGGTCAAAGTAGGCACAGGACATGGCCGACGTTTGAAACATGTACACGGTGGTCCCGCGTTTGATCGAAGCATGCACATCTGCCCATGTTCTAATCAAGCATGCTTACGCCGGGTCCCACGTTCGATCAAGCGAGCCCTTGTGGACCCGCGATTAACCAAAACAGACCCATCAAGCCCACGTTCGATCAAGAAGGTGCAGTAGCCACCGAACGAAACAGGCGTAGCAGTCCATCGAAGAAGGCAAGACCGACATCATGCTGGGGAACACTCGCTCGGACGCCTCTTGAACGTGACATGCTCCAAGGACAGGATGACCCGTCTCTTCTGGTAACATCTAACTTTGTCTCATAAGCTCTGTCTTTAACTATCACCATCTCATGCCTACCCCATAATGGTGTAACCATTACGTGCTAGGCAGGGGACTTAATGTTGATGGTGGATTTTCATTTAAGGTTAAAATTGTAAAAGCCAGAAAATTATGCGCTAACATCTTGTAAAAGATAAAGCCATTAATAAGTGTTGGATACTTCTTCACTTTACTAATTCACCTAGAATGGAGCATGTGGCAACAATCTCATTCTGTGAATTAAATACATAAAATTCATCCAGGTTGGAGCATGTAGCAACAATCCCATATACCCTGTGAATTTATAGCATTATTAATTAATGCGTGAGCAGCCTTGTATTTCTGTACTCATTATCGGTGCGGCATGACGGCGAGTGTTGCTCTCGGAGAGCAACACGAACCTCCAAGCATTATAATGAAAGCATGTACTGAAATACCCACAGGCTGCAACTCTCGGTGTGTTATACTAGCCCGATTGAGAACTCTCGGTGTGTTATACTAGCCCGATTGAGCATCCGGACTGTCCGTATCAGTGCGGATATGATCTCGTTTATCCAACCACACCAGCATGATTGGATGGCCCAGATAAATTCCATAACCCCCAAGCGGTATGGAATATTCCTGCAATAGAACCAACGCGGACCCCGCATGGTCGGCCTCCCAAAATATTGGCATAGCTTGCCAAAACGTCCAAACCGGAGCGTATGGACGGGAAAACCCTAAATTAGGGTTTGCGGCATATTACATGTGTCGTGAAAGCAGTCTCAACCATCCATCTTCGGTATAGATGGAGGGTGTAGATGTAGATTCAAAGGGCGAGCATGTCAACACAATCACCGTGGCCCTTTACATACATGACCAATCGGTCGGGACCCAACCATGGTTGGTTATCCCATTCGTGCGCCGAATAAAGCATGGTCGCACGGCGTGAAACCCAAAATTAGGGTTTTGAGCATCACGAGCGTCCATCTTCTCCGGCACGAATGGAGAGGGTCCCAGTTAGATTAGCGGGTCCGGTCATACCGGCATGACCACCGTGGGCCCGTATATCCTCACTCGATCGGCCAAGGCATATCATGCACAGCTATCCTAAAAACGCGTCAAACTTACGTGGTCACACTTCCCAAATTGCAAATCGATCTCGACCACTCAACTTCACCAGGGACGATTTGAGTGGCTTAGATCACGTTTTCATGAACCGATCAGTATATGCGTGAATACCAGCCTACCACCTACCGTCGGACGGATTGGGCAAGACCG
The DNA here is from genome assembly GCA_023531295.1 of Papaver armeniacum. Lineage (NCBI taxonomy): Eukaryota > Viridiplantae > Streptophyta > Magnoliopsida > Ranunculales > Papaveraceae > Papaver > Papaver armeniacum. The sequence continues at coordinate 29,726 of JAJJWW010017141.1, forward strand.
ACCAAGCTTGAGTCGTCTTGAGCTTGCGCGCCGAAGTTGCACGATGTGCGGCTTTTGCGGCACCAGTTTTACATTGCAAATTCGATCTCAATCATCCCTCTTTGTCGGTCAAATCGAGTGGCCTAGATCGCGCCTTTATGGGACAGAGAGGTACGGGACGTGTACAGGCATGCTATTACACGCATGCCCGGTCGGTCCTTTCAAAACCCTTCCCATGCTTGGTTTCGACCAATTTGAAGAGTGATACTGCGCACCTCTTCAAAACCTTGATTCCATCAGCGGTTATGAGATGAGTGTCTCAAAGATCATCTCGTCCGTCGGCTTCACCGGCTTGGTTATACAACCACAGTCGGGAGTTAATTGGTCAATGAGGCGTCATGGTGATCGCCACCCGTCGCTTTACCACACCATGATGCAGTACCTGCATAAAAATACACACGATACTTCACAAGTATCAGTTTCCTGAATAACGTAATTATTCAATTTAGCATCACATGACCTTTTGTGGGTCCCACGATCCACACATTCAGGACATCAATCATGTCACAAAGCAGGGGGATACATGCTTTGGGGTATTGGTGCGGCGGTTTACGGCGTGCGGCGTGCAACGCGCCATCACAAGAACATGTCGGAAGTCATGGACGGTTAGAGATGACGAGGGAAAAGTGGGCAAGCACAGTCGTGTGACACTAACACATTACTCCACTACTCCATCACTCCACTTTCTCCACTTCCCACGAGAGACGTGAATAAGGCTCAAATGACTTGTATAAATAGGTTCTCCTCCTATTTTCCACACGAGAAAGAAAAACAACACAAGTCCAGACGAGAGGAGAAACCAAGTGTTAATACAAAACGTATTCAAACACCCGAGCCTTCTTGCATCAATCGTAAGCTTTGCTCACCTTTCATTACAAGTCAAAGCAACCAACACCTTCACAATCTCAACACCTTCTTCGCTTCCCTCCTTAAGATCAACCCCATCTCCTTCACTTTGTGCCCGAAACAAATCCAGAGCGGCCATTTCTTGGTTTAGGTAGGACTTGCCTGATTGATTTCGAATCTACAAGCACTCACCGCGTGATGAATTTGTTTAGGGTTTAGATTCATTCCTCATCCACACACCCCAAATTACCAAATCCGGCAGCAATAGTTTTCACCCATAAACAGTATTTCTGTGGGAGACAGATTTATCTATTCTGCAGAGTTTTCTGTGTGATACAGATTTGTTTATTAAAGTCTTCGACTTTGGGTCGTAGCAACTCTTAGTTGTGGGTGAGATCAGCTAAGGGAATCAAGTGCGTAGTATCCTGCTCGGATCAGAAACGTAAGTAGCGTAACTGTACCTTGATTCAGTGTGAGATTGATTGGGGTTCAACTACAGTCCAGATCGAAGTTAGTTTGTAGTAGGCTCGTGTCTGTAGCGGTTTAATATTGTGTGGTGTTCAATCTGGACTAGGTCCCGGGGTTTTTCTGAATTTGCGGTTTCTTCGTTAACAAAATTCCGGTGTCTGTGTTATTTCTATTCCGCATTATATTTTGTTATATAATTGAAATATCACAGGTTGTGAGTTTGAATCAATCAATTGGAAATCCGACCTTTGGTTGTTGATTGAAATTGATTGATCCTTGAACATTGGTCTTTGGTACCGTTCAAGTGATTTCTCTTGTATTCAATTAGACTCGCAGATTTCTATTTGCTTGAGAAAGAATTGAATCAAGAAAAAGAGATAAAACTCTTTGATATACTTTTTATAGATTGAGTCTTGTTGATTCTCTTAAAAGTATATTGGAGTTTGTTCATACAGATTGCTAAGCAAAATATTGGGTGTGGTTGTTGTACCCCCGCTTTTTCAAGGACGTCGACCCCTTTCCTTTTGTGTTCCTTTCGTTTTCTCCAACTTCCGTCCCCAGCATCCATCGCTCCCTTGCCGCCGTCGTTAGCTGTCTCGTCGTCGCACGCCCGCCAGCAGCAAGGTAGGTGCTTTGTCTTTTCTTCTTTATCTTCGTTTTTTTTTTTTTTTTTTTTTTTTGTATGTAAACCCTAGCCCTTAGGTGCAACTCACTTGGTCGTGAAAAATCTTCCCACCACAAACGAAACTTCTTTTGTTGGTGATATTGTAGTGAACTTTACCAACAGAGTCAAGACCCAAGTAGCTAATATTGCTAGAATTAGCGATAAAACGAACAAAGAACCCTGGGTAGATGTATTGTTTGCCCATTTTCTTCTTTCTTCTTTGCATGCAAAACCTAGCTTCAGGTCGTGATTGATACAAAACTTAGATGTAGATTTCAACAGTGAGTGTAATACCCATGGTAAGTCCATTCGTCCGACCGTGCAATCAACTTGGTCGTAGGCATACGTCCCGCGGCTGATGCACGACTTTCGTGCGGCCCTTCCAAAAAAAAAATTGAGTGGATGAAGATCCTATTGGGGCCCGGTTGTACTCGCTCATGTAGTGGCCATGAGGACAATCGAGCATGCATCGGCCATGAGGAGATCGAGTATGTAATGGCTTTGCCGGCGTTCGTCCCGCGGCTAATTTTTTTTTTTTTTAGCTTGTGATTTATTCACTCCTTCGTCCATGAGCTTCGATCATATATGACCATGTTGAATTTTGATAACGTGCATGATTCCTCTTATAGCATGAAGTAATGACCCTTTTTCGTTTTGCTCCATTGTAGTTATTTGAAAGAGAACGTAAAGAGTTCTCGTTAAGATGTCACCTGGAAATACTTCTTCCACCAACCCAGGAAGTGCCAGCAATGCCAAAGATATGCCAAATATAGATGATGAGCTCTTTGTTGTGCCTTATCCGAACATTAGGACTCATCCTGGTCATAAGATAACCTTGCTCACGGGCTCATAGAATAAGGAAGCTGCTCCGTCAGTTTCTCCAACATGTGTGATGATTTTTTTTCTCCAAAAGAAAGAATATCCAGCTTATCCCATTGACTTCAAGGTTTGCCACACTCCACTATGCTCTTATGAAGGATGGATGAGGCACATGTTGGGGCAATGAACGTATCAAGAATAACTTGACTAAGGTACAAATCATCGAACTTATCATGGCGTCCGCAACACTTCATATTAGGAAGGACGCAGCAAGTTTGATCACCTTTATTTCTCGGTGGTGTCCTTCCACACACACGGCCATATGTAGATGGGGAGAAATGACCATCACTTTGGAAAGTGTAGCTACGTTGCTGAGTCTTCCAATTGCGGGAAATTTTAATTATGAATTGTCTGCAGCAGAAAGCATCACGCTCGATACTCTAGTTCAGAAGGAAGAAGGATATAACCAACAGAAAAATGGTGAGAAATGCTTTTATACTTAGTGGGTTTCTGAATGGTTTCCCGCAAAACCAAAACCGGGCCAAGTGTTGGAACTAAGTGTTGTCGCATTTTTGTCTTTGTGGCTGTCTAGGGATGTCTTTGATGATGGCTCTGGCAAGAAGTCCATAAGACGCGATCTCGTCATGTTTTGCATTAAGTTAGCGCAAGGTGTAGTCCTACCTTTAGGCAGCTTATTCCTTGGGTCGTTGTACTCTCATCTGGATTCTTTGGTAACAGACATGTATGTTTCCAACGGTTACATGAAGGTGGAGTCGCATGTTCACATCGCCTTTCTCCAAGCATGCTTATGGGAGCATTTCAAAAGTTATGCTCCTGCTCCTGCAACTTCGTTTTCCAGTTTATATGGAGGTTCCAGGATACTTCGTTGGCAGAATAGACGTCCAAAACCTGGGTTGAAGTTGATCGATTTTCTCGATAATGTGTGCGCCATAGATATTCTTCCGTGGGCGCCGGTTCATTCTTCTGTGATTCAGCCGAAGACCTTTGCTGTTGTCCCTGATACGATATTGCACACTGAAGAGAAAATGGGTCCTGGAGAGATCATATTTATGCGAAGCTGCACACCGAGATATGTGTCGTCTTTTTTTAATGAATCCCTTACAGTAGTTCCGTATAATATCGACAGGGCCGCTCGTCACATGGGATTTGATCAGGGTATTCCCTTTTGTCGTCCGCCCAAGCCTCCAACGGAGCTTTTGCTGCCTATTTTAAATACTAGTCTCTTCGCCGCAAAGATGAGTCTTCCATTCTTGCTCCCAGGAAGGAAACCAGTGCCGACTAACAAGTATAATAATTTCTGGAGAGAAGAGCTCTTATCTTTTCAGAAATTCGTGGAGGAAGTTGTGACAATTCCGCGTGATAAGCCTTCTTTTGAGATTTTGAAACAGCATAAATTGTTGAAGTCGCTTCCGGGCAAGCGAACTAGGGTGGCAAGCTTCTAATATTGCAGTCCCAGGATGCGGGGAGCGAGGTCTAAGAAGCAAGCAGGTGGACCGGTGATTTTCAATTCTTCCCATATACAGGTACGTTAAGTTTTTTTTTTTGATCCACTGATTTTGTCCATCTCGGTAAAATCCTCGCTGAATGTGCTTCTTATTTAAACTCAGGGTCTTAGGAAGGAAAATGCTTTCACGAGGCTGGCACGTAGTCATAATGCAACTTTAGAGAAATCAGCGTCTTGAACCTCTTGAGGTTGAAGGCGAGGATGCGAGGCTCGGTCGTGAAGAAGCGTCTCCAAACGTGGTGGGGAGCTTGACCGTTTTAGTGAACCGGAAGATGAGATTGTGACATATACTAACCTTGAGGTTGAGGGAAATGATGATGCATGGACCACTGGAGATGTTACATCTACGATTGTAGAGGTGCTTCCCTTCAAGGAGCCTCTTGTGACCGACAAAGTATTAGTTGTGCATTCCGCTGCTGGGGTCACTTTTGACCCTCCTTTTGACGTCCCTTTCGTGGATCATGTGCTGGTTGGAGGATTCAGTGTGCCAGCTAAGTATGAAGAGTTGTACACCAAGATATGGAAGAAGCATGGTCACATCGCCACTTCTAAGAAGCTTAAAAGTCGCTTTGCATTAGTCAAACGTGTCGAAGAAGCTTTATCCTCCATTTATGGCATGAGCATCGTGACTGGGCGCACCGTTTCTGAAGAGGTAGTTTCAAATTGGGAGTTCCACCGAGATGTGTTCGTGAAGTATGCGTTTAACGCCTCTTGGTTATGTGAAGGATTATCTGAAATCCTGAAGTTGCAAGGCGAAATGAAGGATGTTCCATCCATGGACTTCATTACTCATCAATAAGCAAAAGTCGAGAGATTGTCCCAGGAGTTGAGGCTGAAGCAGACTGCTCTCCAGAACATGAAAGATGCCTTTGCCAAGAAGAACGAATTGTTGCTGGCCGACTTCCCTTGAATAATTTATGCTTTTTCTTTTAGGTATCTTTGAGCGACGTGAGGAATTCCTTTCATGGTTTGATGATTTTCTCTTTTCTTTTTTTTGGTTTTGAATTAGCAAGTGATTGCTTTTTATGAAGATATTTGAATTTGATTTTGGGATAATTTATGACTAGTTTTTCAAGAGGAATTATGGTAGGTCAAC
>JAJJWW010017143.1:0-78663 GCA_023531295.1 Papaver armeniacum
TAAGATTTAATTTTATAGATCGTTAATTAGGATCGTTGAACTTCATGATAATCACATAACCAAATACACAAAGATAAGTTTATATGTAATACCTGATAGCGTTAATCCATCGCACACCGATCATCTTTGGAGAAGTGGTAATACCTTGAGGAGTTATTGGTTTGTCCTTCTTGACCTTATACGTTACGAATAGTAAAATTCTCGAACCCAATACTGATGGCTATTGTGTTCCTTTTATAGGTAGAAGGAGGACCAAGTTCCTAGGGTTTATTTATAGCATTAGATCTCGACCGTCCATCAAGGAAGAGTTAATAGGAATTAATCCCCTAGAATGGTAACCGAAATATTTAACAATATTCTTAATTAACCAAAGTTATTACATGGGCCCACATGATATTTCTATATGTATAGAAATATTCTTACATTCTCCCACTGGTCCATGTGATAACTTATTTAACGGTTAATTATAGAAAAACATAAGCGCATAATTGCTAAACAAATTTAATGGTTAAACGTAATACCTTAACCAAGCAAATCACGTATGCGAGTCATGGCGGTGGCACATTGTCCGCGTTATCAACATATTCCCTTCCATGTACCACAACACAAGCAACTTACTTAATGGGGCCTTAAATGGGGATATCATAATGGTCCAGTTATGTCTTCAAAGAAAGACAATTTGTTAACATTCATCCATTCACATAAGTGTATACTAAATATGGATACGAAATAAATTGATACATTATTAAGAGCTCAATTAGTTTTCAAAAAAATAAGCACATAAATTAGCTGAATTCAATAATCAATTACTCCCACAGACCTAAGATTTTAATCTTTTCTTAAGAGGTCTTAAAAGGTAATTTTTCATTAAGTGCATCTCCAAATGCAATTGTGCTTAAGCGGTAAATGAACAACTATTGTTTCTGAATTTCCTAATTCACGCATATATACTCAAGGTTCATGTGTTTTGTTCCTTTTGTTTCATATCGTGCTTTAATGCTGCGAAGCTAAGACACTAAATTTCAGCAATGTAGAGACAAACCATAAGTCTCTAAGTATCGCAGTCATAAATATTCAAACTCAATTGTGGGACTAGTATTAATGGATTCTTCATTTATAGAATCCATACATCCACAAAAATCAATCGAAAACCCAATCAACTCTTGTTGGGTTTGCTAACTAATTATAAGACATAAGTTAAAATAGTATCTCAAAATTCTTGATAGCTTTCCTATAATTTGTTCTTCGATTCTTTAGGAATTTAGTTAACATATCAACAAATTGTTATAAGTTTCATATCAGAATTAAGACGTAATGAAGATTAAATTTATATCGTCTATCCAACATGAAATAAAATCTGTTAAATATGTTATTATCTCAAAATTCCTTGAATATTCGATATATGCCTTATATGAGAGCTTTAGTAATCCATATGATATTACTATCACATGGTAAGGTTCATTGATATCCTTTATTTCAAAAAATATAGAGATATGCATAAAGTCAAGATCACTACTCGTACGTAGTATTTCTTAACATACAAGACCAAGAGTATGAATTTCTCCCACTGATCTTGAGGTATATGCATAAATCATAATAATTTCATCCAAAACTTGAAACATTTATAGTTTTGTTGAATTTCATATACCATTATGGGAGGTTTGCTTAAATTTCATACTTTGATTTCTAAAATTTGTAGACTAAAATTTATCATTAATAAAAGCTATTTTCACATTTAATCAATGCAACTCTTAGGTCATAATGAGCTACTAATAATACTATGATAATTCTGAATAAGTCTTTCTTTGACATGAGAGAAAAACTTATTTATAATCAATGCATCGTTTCAGAGTAAAATCTTTGGCAATAAGTCTTGCTTTATACCGTTTAAAATTGCTATTACAGTCAGATTAGGTCAGAAAGACCCACTTTCATACAACTGATTTGTGTCTTTCGAGCAATTAAACAATATTTGCGACTTGACTTTCAACCAATGATTTTTGATCACATAGCATCAATCCATTAATCAAAATTATTACACATAATATTTGTGAACCGAAAACCGAGTCTTTGCCATTCCATATCAAAATGTAATAAATTCTTGTAAGAAAATCACTGAAACAACATGAATAACTTTCTTTCGTCTGTTGAGACCTCTTAATGCTGGTTCATGTTGTTATCAAAAATTTCTTTATTAGCGATAGTTATATTATGGAGTATTGGATCGTAATTTGTGGTCTTTTATTATCTAACATTCGATAATGAGAAGATTCACAATATCCTTAAAAATCTTAAATAAAGGGATCATTATCATGATTTCTTGAACAAATATATCCACGTACTCCCACCCGATTATGCCATCATTAACGAATTTATATTTCCGGTTTCAATAAGTCTCATACTACGGTTAACGTTAAAGAATACCATTTGGATTATTTAGGAAAACCAATGAACCAATAATAGTTTCCAAATCCAATTTCCATACTTTGGAATGTAAGCCCTCACCTCCAACTGAACAACCATAACCTAAAGGTAATTTAAACTAGGTTTCAATGGAAATCTATTTAAATTACACGATTCTCGAAAAGAACAAACATTCACAAATGTATATCCATTATATGGTTCATCATGCATCTAACCATTTTCATAAAAGTATGATTTAGCCCTTTGATATACACCATTATGCCAAGGATAAGTTGGCCTTGTGTATTGAGAAACAATTCCAAACTTTTGAAGATACTATGCAAAAGATTTAGGATATTATCCTGTTTTGTCATACCTTTCACAATATTCACCACCTTTGTTATACTTTAGGGAAAATTGGGGATATGCCCCAAAATGGACTGCAATCTTGGGGATATGCCCCGTGATTCCGATTCTCGGGAATATGCCCCGACCGTCAACTTTTCCATCCATGGACGTTAACCAGTCAATTTATGCACACATGTGGGATTACACGTGCGAGGTGAAAGACAGATATACCCTTCAACACTTGTGAGAGTCGCACGCTCACAATACAACCAGCTCTCACCCGATGACGACACGTCATAGATCATCTAACGGCTGATATTTCACACGTGTCCATCTCAATTACTATTTTACCCTTTATTTTTAAATACTTACGTATATATCCACATGATTTAGATTATCTGCACGTGTCCTTTTACTTGAATGAACGACAGACGATGAACATCTTCATGACCGTTTGAAAAGAAAATGCAGTTAAACTAATGCATTGTCTTAAAATCACATGTAAAGATTCTAGTTAATTAAACTAATTGCAAAAGTCTTAAAAAACCAATAACATAACATGGTTCAGTACATCACCACTACCAAATGTCTCCAAAAAAAAAAAAAAGTGACAACATCCACTAAAAAGTATTGTCTTTAAAAAGTTGAAACAAAAAAAAGCACAACTACCAATATAACCTTACACATCATATTTAGAATTAGGCTCTCTTTGCCTCTTTGATGCAGGTTCATTGATGTTGATTGTTTGGTGGATAGCATTGTTCTTGTTTTTACCTTTGAAAGTATTTGATACCTTTGAACCAGCAGCTGGAGCATTTCTACCACCAAGTGCAGAAGAAGTAGAAGAAGTTGCAGCCTTTGAAGATGTAGTTGCAGTTGGTGTGGATTTCTTTGTTGAAGATGCATTTGCAGTTGGTGTAGATTTCTTTCTTGAAGATGTACTTGCAGTGTTTCCAATGCTTTTCCTCTGCTTCTTTGGAGTTGCAATCCTCTCAACAAATGTTTCACCCTCAAGATGACACTATGTCCTGATTCTTTTCTTCTTTGAGTTGGATCCAAATTCACCCCCTTTACAAGTTCTGCTGTTATGATCAGACTCACCACAAGTACTACACTTTCTGATTTTTTTTCTTCTCCATATAAGACTTCTTCCTGTTAACACAAGGTCTTCCTGTTGATCTATGAAGCTCCGGATGGATAATCTTTGGAGATATGACCTGCAAAGTGCAAGAAAAGATATGAAGAAGCAAGATAAGGTTAGTTTTCTTTATATACAACTAGGGTTAGATCTAGAAATGTTGAAAAAGTAAAACAATAGTGAAAGGACAAAAAGATTCCCTGATAAAATAAAGGATTACAGGTGTCCACTAACCTCTGGCCAGTCATCAATGTGACCCAATGGAGTTATTGGCCATGAGTAAGTGGTCCTATATGATTTCACTGTGTAGTATTTACTACAATACCTGCACATTCAGTTCAACCAACAACTCATTCATTCATTATTGGGATCATTATTTACTCACACCCTACAATAGTAAATGAAAGCCCTAAATGAAAGTGTTACTTACTCAGACCAATCTGGGTTATAGGGGTCCAATACACACACAGCATGCTGACACATAAATCCCCTGAGCTGCCATTGCACGCAAGTGCATGTTTTCTTCACAATGTTAAATGTAAAAACTGCCTTGCTAGTTTTGTTAGTCACTTCATACACTCTCATCTCTGATGAAGGTTCTGTATCATAGTTTCCAACGCCCAATTGCATCTTTTCTATAAGTTTCATAGCTGCAGGAACTAAATCAGACTCATTCCATGTTGCAGCTAATGCACTCCTCCTTGCATACAGGTTCATGACCAACTGGGTATACATGATCGCCATTACGCAAACAGGCTTTTCCCTAATATTGTGACACATAGCATTGAATGATTACAGAAATTGCTATTTATGTGCTCCCACAATCGCCAGTGTGTGGGTACCATGATCTAGCCCAATATTTTGGGTCTAATTCAATTAGATAGTTGTATGCTTTCTTTGAAATCTTTGCCAATTCATCCATGTTTTTGAACATTATTGAACATAAATATGAACATTAGAAGTGCATCATTGTATATGGTTTTATTGTAAATTATTTATAATGTTTAAGTTAATAAAAGAGGTATCTAACCTTCAAAGTGAGACTTCTTATAAGCTTTGGCGGCATTCCAAAGTAAATCTCGAGCTTTGGACCTTCTGCCCATGATCTACATAATTCTCGGTATAGATTCTAAAAATAAACAGTCACATTAACCATGCATCCATAGTCAACAAGGAAACAATAAAACAATTCTTGGGGAAAGTAAAAAAAATGCGGCAAATTACCTAAGGCAATATTCGTGGTTTGCAAAAGGAAATAGTTCTCTGCAGACTCGTAAGACCTTTTTGTCCGTCGGAGATGAATGTCAAAACTGTGCATGTCGACCAAAAATTCTTTTATCTCTTTCAAAAATAAGTACCAGTTTGCCTCAGTCTCACTCTTACAAAACATAGAGGCTAATGGGTATACACAGGTTCTGAGCATCCAACAAAAGTGCAGCTACAAGTATTACACCACCATACTTATTCTTTGTATGCATCCCATCTAGCCCAATTACTTTCCTACAACCTTTCTTGAAGCCTTGGATTTGGGCATGGTAGGAAATTGTGAAGCTCTCAAACCTGTTATCCTCACCATCTTTGGAAGAAGAAAAGCTGACAAGGTTTCGATCGTCCAAACCTTTCACTTCCTTAGCTAGGCTTGGAATCTTGGTGTATGATTCTTCAAAGCTTCCATGAAGGTCAGCTAGTATCATTAACTACATGATTAAAAACACAAACACAACATCCATTTTATACATATCTATACCTGACTAAAAACAAAAACTTTAAAAAAAATAACAAGTGTTAAAAGTTGGCCAAATATGGTATTTCAGTACGAAAAGTTGGCCAAATATGATTTTTCATTATTTCCCTAGGCTTTGGAACTGAATTAGTAACACCTAATGTCTTAATCATGTAGTCAGATACAAACCTGGAATTGCACATTGGGTTTCTTTTTCCCTTCATACGCTTGCATGTGTGTTTGAGGTTATAGAACCTGATTTTGGCAGTGGGCTCATTTGGCACTGTTCTTGCATTCACTTGCCATAAACAATTTTGGCTTTGCCTGTGCTTGCACCACACATAAGCCCTTGATTTATCTGCCTTCTTAAATTCAAACATACATTTTTTCATCACTGCATATTCCCTTACATGCTTTTTAAATGTAGGAATATCATCAAACACCATGTTAACACACATTTCACCAGGCACAGCATCAATATTTTCATCTGACAATGACAAATCTTCAGGCTCTACTATATACTGACCATAATCATGATCCCATTGAACCTTTTCATCTTCATCAAGTTCTCTATGCATACCAGATCCCATAATTTCATCATCATCATAAATAACAACCTCCCTGTGATCATTAATTCCACCCACATTCCATTCATCATCAACATTCTCATTACCATGCTCATCACCAAGCTTATCTTCATCTGCAACACATGAGGAAATAAAATCCTCATAAGTGTTTCTTTCATTTACATCTTCATCTACGGATGATTCACCTTCATCTTCACTTGATAAAAATCTTGGCTCTGGATTGTCATCTAGATGGCACTCATCGTCAGCTTCATTTGTAAGATTCAATGCTTCTTGTTCTTCATCATCCAAACTCACAATACTTGGTTGCCTAATTACTTTCTTTCCTTTAGTTTTACTTACCACCTTGTTGTCACCAACACTACTAACTTGTGAAGGAAAACGTCACTTTGAATACCACTTGCATCTTCATTTGTAGTCTTTTAGGTACTCTTGTTACATCATTAGACACCTTACTTGCCTTGTCAGCAGTCTAGGACTTCTCCTCACCTTTGGTTTAGAAACAACTTTCTTTAGTGGTGACTTCAAAGATCTAATTGGATTTGACACATTACTAACACCAGCACCCATACCATCACAACTAGCACCAAGGATTTCAACTGCTAATGCAACATACCCCCCATTGATCAGGCTTTATATCTCTCCACATGTCAAAAAAGTCTAATTCACAACCAATCAAATTTGAATCCCAATATATTTCCACATCAAATTCTGGTTTGTAACCCAAACATTTCAACCTGTCCTTAACCATATCTTTAAATTGTTCAAAACTAACAGAAGCACCTTTCACATCACAAAAATACATTTTGTGACCCTTCAAATTGCCATTTTTGATAGATATGATAAAATTCCTTTCCTTGACCCTCCTGAAATATATAACAAACAGATAATGAAGCAAAAAATTAACAAACAAATGTTCTCAAGCATCTCTTTCCCGGTCCTATCTGTCACGAAATCAAGTCTGTTTTCTTTGCTAATGGAACACAGATGTTCTCGAGCATCTCTTTCCCAGTCCTAAATTCACTTTTTTTTATCAAATTAACCACACAATACAACGAAAAGGAAGATAAATTCACATTTAATTACACTTTTTCCACAAAAATAATCTAAACCAAAATAAAAAACCTAATTTCGAAGAACCCTAATTTCACTTTTCGTCAAATTAACACAATATAACAAAAACAAAGATAAATACACGCTGGGTTTCTATTACTTACTCTCTTTGAAGACCCATGCGGTTTCGATTTGCAGTTTTCCTTCTTCTTCTTCTTCTTCTCCCTTCAACTTCTATTGTTCTTCAACTCTTCAACTAATCTAACAGATCTCACCTTACAATTCTCTCATGTTCAAACTAATCGAACGTCAAACACCTTACAGATCTCTCCTACTCTGACATCAAAGATCTCACTCTCTAGAATGGTTTCTTCGTCTGTCTCTTTCCACCGCCCTTTTTCTTTGTTCTGAGACTGAGAAAACAAACCAAACCCGTGAGTGAGATATAACCTAGATTTGGTTTGTTTGATTAGAAGCCGTTAATAATCTCCGAGATTACACCGTACATTCGATGAAAATACGTGGCATTGGGAGATCTAATCAACTACATAAGGTTAAACTCGTCATTTCATACAGTCGACGAGATATCATATTCCGAGATATTGACCGGTCAATATACGATAAATTGACTTTTTAACCATGTTGGACAGAAACTGTTATCTCGGGGCATATTCCCGAGAACTGGAATCCTGGGGCATATCCCCAAGATTGTAGTCCATTTTGGGGCATATCCCCAATTTTCCCTATACTTTACGATTTTTCACTTTATCTATAATTGCCTCTCAATTTCATTAATGAATGTTCAATAAAACATCCATGGATTGAGATTCATAATGCAATCGATAGATTTACACAATAACGCGAAATATCATCAGGTGATAAACAATTTTATCTTCCAAAAATTGGACCATTAAAGTCTACAAAATAATCATAATCTACAATTAATAAGAACAAAAGTTGAAATTTATATTAGAGATAAATGACAATTAAGCTTACAATAGTTACATACCTTCAATAAGATTCTCCAATGGGTAAAACCTTATCAAGGAACAATGTGAGACATGAAAAATATCTTGTGGATATTTTACATTCTCATAATTCAACATTATTATGTCAAATACTATAACTAGAATCACCTGTGTGGGCAACTCACGTCCTAAAATGTATTAACAAACTCCAATAATTCTAAATATGTTCAACCTAATATAATGTGAATTGTAGTCACTGCGGGTGGCTATTATTTCACATGTATATGAAACATTTAGATAACCTTAATGCTTGTTTAACGTGTGAAGAAAAACTACTTGTGAGTAGCATTGTTCTAATCGTTAAATCAAACTAAGAGGACTCAAAATATACAACTCTTACCAGATAAGAGCATAGCATCACTGTGGTGATAACTAAACTATCCAACAAACATGTACAATTGCAAATATCACAATAATGTTTCTTGTGATATTGCACAGTCCCACTCAATGATATGGACATACTTGATCACGATCATAAATTTAGTCGTTTATAAACAATAATGAGTAACCCTAAAACATCAATCACGAACATTTATTCAAAAGCATGCCATACATAAATTGTGAAAAAATATCAACACCCTATAATCGAAAAATATCCAAACATAATGAATTTTTTCTTAAACCAAAATCGAGCATGAAGCAGGTCTATAAATATAATTCAATAATGAAACTTCGATGAATAAAAATTCTTTGATGCATCGCTCATTTAAATATGATACAAACTTAAAGAGTATGATAATAAATATGAAAGGTGTTAAATAGTCAATGAATATCATTTTCGGAAATATGGAGAAATTTATCAAAAATAAAACCTCAATTTCATAGAGGATGCAATAAGTTTTGGACAACATAATAAAAATATTCATGAAAATATGAAAAATTCGTAATAGGTTACTCAACTCGATAATGAGTTAATTTATGTAAATTTTCTTTTATGCACTTTTAAGAAATAACGTAAAATCACGTGCCAATTATTTAATTACCATAATGTATGATCAGATAATGTACACTTCAATGTTATCTTAAACATGTGAACTCAAATTACATGTGGGTAATTGTTGTTCTAATACATTTAAGAAAAACAATATTATAAGCACTTGACATGATAACGATTATGATTTGGAAAAATTATTTGACATCAACGTGGTGATAGCCAAACAACTCAAATAATGCCATAATAACTACTAAACCTTGCCTTTACGGCTTGGCGTATTCGTGCTTACAATAAAATTATTATTATTGCTAAGATAAAACACTCTAGTATCACTGTGCATGGTGATAACTAAAGAATTATGACCTAAGAATCTTAAGCAAAATAATTTTATACGTACAATTGAAATTATCATCAACATTGAGAGAAAAGTGAAACATAATGACACAAGACACTCTCAAGATTCAAATCAGTTCATATCCATAATGTATGATCAACAATCATACCAGTCAGTGTTTTCTTAAATATGTGAACTCCAATTTCTGTGGGTAAATTTACTCTTTAATATATTTAGGAAAATCAATATTACAAGCATTTGAAAAAATTGTGATCATGGCCAAAAGTGATTTGACATCACTGTGGTGATAGCCAATCAATAAAATAATGCCATTATCACATGATGTCCATAACTGCAAAACCTACACTTTACGGTTTGCAAATTCATGCTTATAATAACATTATGATTATATTGAGATATAACACTCTAGCATCACTGTGGTGATAACTAAAGAGTCCCATAATAATTTCAAGTATAATCTCATAGAATCAAAAAAGAAAACAATAATCCGAGGGAAACTATACCCTAATGCACAAGCACACAACCATATCATAATGTACACACAAATTTAATAGTGTCAAACAATGGTTTTGATCATAAAATCGTTTGGCAAGAAAACGGATTTAATTGTGCATTAATGTTTTCGATAAAGCGGAAGCATATTAGTATTATTGGATCGCCTTTCTTTGGATAAAAACCATTTCATAATTTCTTAACATTATTAAATAAATTGGTTTTAATTATAAAATTGATTTTATAATGACCTAATGCAATTCACAATACCATATCGTAACATTAAATGAAGAGAAGCCTTAACCAGGTCAGTTAATTTTACCTAAACATAATGGTCAAGATCCACATAATCGGGTTGTTTTAAACTGTTATGCTCAATTTTAATTTTAATTAATTCAAAAACTACTTCATTTTCTTTAATTAATTAATTATTATTATTATTATTATTTTTTAAAGAAATTAGTTTGGTAACTTTATGGTCAATTAATTTTTCTTAAAGGAGAGGAAGACAGAACGTTATTGACCCTCCTTAATAAAACTTAAAAAAGAAAAAAATGAAGTTTCACATGGTTTACAGAAATGTTTGAATCAAACAAATCTCATAGGCCCACTATAAATGACTTAAGCCTCTGTCCGATCGAGCCCATTAGTGATTTAAAATATTCTTTTCATAAACAGGAAGATGAAGATGCAACCCTAAACCTCCATTGCAGCCGAAACCGCACAAATTTTATTGTTTTCATGAAACGTTATCGTGAGCATTTGGAATGCAAGAACATGATGCGTAAATGAGAACGTATCAAGAAACAAACGATAATTTTGATATTGCATATAATCAATGGACGATCATGAGTTCTAAACACAAGCTCTAGATGCCAACTATAAGATTTAATTTTATAGATCGTTAATTATGATCGTTGAACTTCATGATAATCACATAACCAAATACACAAAGATAAGTTTATATATAATACCTGATAGCGTTAATCCATCGCACACCTATCATCTTTGGAGAAGTGGTAATACCTTGAGGAGTTATTGGTTTCTCCTTCTTGACCTTATACGTTATGAATAGTAAAATTCTCGAACCCAATACTGATGGCTATTGTGTTCCTTTTATAGGTAGAAGGAGGACCAAGTTCCTAGGGTTTATTTATAGCATTAGATCTCGACCGTCCATCAAGGAATAGTTAATATGAATTAATCCCCTAAAATGGTAACCGAAATATTTAGCAATATTCTTAATTAACCAAAGTTATTACATGGGCCCACATGATATTTCTATATGTATAGAAATATTCTTACATTTAAAGCTTAAGAGATAAATCAAGCTCTAATAATCCCTCATCCGACAGCACTACAGTAGTTGCACTTAAGACCGAGCATCCGCTAACGTCTGATGGCCGGCCAGCTGCCTGGTTAGAATCAGATGTATAGTTGTGCGAATGGTTGTGTTTATTATCATTTGCATACAAAAGAGAGGAGCATCGAGAAGCCCATGATGCTAAAGAATAAGGTGCTGGTTTTTGAATCTTGGATCGAACTTGAATACCTAACGATGGTTTCTTGATAAAGTCACCACTACGAGTTTGAAGAGGTGACGACCATGAAGATGACAATGAGCTCTTAGTTGAGGATAAGGATGCTTGGTCGTGCTGTAGGTTGTTGCTGCCGTGACTTGCTTTGTAGTAACTATAAGCTGCGATTGCAGCTAGTGTAGCTGTACGTTCTCGTTTATGAGCATTTTGATGTCCTCCTAGTGCTTGTGCACTATGATATTTCCGGTGACAATAGTTACAAGAGAAGTGCACAGTCGTCGCATCTCTTTTTGCCCGCTGCTGATGATCAGTGATCTCAGTTCTTGCTCCTCGATTGCCTAAATCTACACTATCGAGGTTGAGTGTACGATAACGAGGAAGAAGAGTTTGATTATGATTATTGTTGAAGTAATCTTTGAGAGACATGGTTTGAGACGTTGCTTTTCTCTGGTGATATACTAAGTACTAAATGATACTACCAATATCACTATTTCATGATCAGTTTAATTGAATATGTTAGGGTATATATAGGATGAGCTAGGAGGAGTAAATGTAGATTTACTATTATTAGTAAATTTGTGAAGGTTATAAAGGATTTTAATTCTTACAGCTAGTACGTACGATCCTAGATTTATTGTTAATTAAATCAATGGCCATTAAATGTGATATGATCATACCTAGATACCTAATCTATCTGGATATATTCTTACAACCCATATATGCACATATATATTGATGATGATGATTTTAGCATATGCCATTCTTTTATTATACAATAACCTTGCTACTGCACTACACTGACATCGGTCCTTCATGTGTGTTCTTCTTTTTTTTTTTTTTTGATCCGTCAATAGGAAAAGATTCATTGAAAAAGAGGTACTTAAGGGGTACCTCAACCCAATAAATACAACCGATACAACAAAAAGAGACCGAATAAGGAATCGATCACCAAAAGAAAAGGACAAATAAACAATATCCAAGAAAACTTAAAAAACATCCACCCAAGATTTCAGATCCACCTCAAAGCGACCGATAAAAATATGAGTCTCATAAAGCTATCACCATATTAGCCGTTAAACCTAACATTTTAGTGTTTGACTCCGCCTAAAAGTAAGCTTGAATCTTAATATCTCGAATTAGACTTACCGTAATTCGAGAAAGTCAACATATGGTTATTCGAGAAAGTAAGCTCCTCTGTAACCCAACATGCCACATATACCACATACGTATTCTAGCTATGTATAATACGTTGCTATGGAGTCTGCGATATGGTTATCCAGCTACATATATTACGTTGCTATGGAGTCTGCTGTGATATCATAACAACAAGGTACAAAGTCACCTCTAGTCGTATTGATGTAGTGAAAAGACAGGACAATAAAGAGCGTAGAACCCACCAAAGTTTATTACTAGCGCTATAACTTCTCACTTTTTGCATGAGCTCCTAAAAATAGAGTCATTATATCACAGTGCAAGATATAACTTCTCACTTTTTGCATGAGCTCCTAAAAATAGAGTCATTATATCACGTTTGACATGAGCTCATAAAAATGATGATGATGATGATGATCAAGTTATTTAACCCCTACCTAATCATGGTCAAGGAGGTTATCATTCTGTTCTCGTTCTCTAAATATGATGATCCCATAATACATATATATCTAGACGACTCCAAAAATACCAAAACACTTAAGGTAACTAAAGAGTGAGTCCAAATACAGTCCAATATCCTAAGAGTTAACCAGCTATTAGTAGTAGTTCATAACATTCGGTCTATAGACCCACCGACCTAAAAGGGTTTCCAAATTTTGGGTTTAGATTGCGTCCACCTAGGCTGTTAGTCCTCCTCGAGTAAGATCCATAAAGAAATCGGCCAGAAAATGAACAAACCGGAGCCTAAGTAGCTCAGCCTAGGATTTTCCCAATTCAATGTTAGTCAAAACAGTGCCCAATCATTCCCCAACAAGATATTACTATAGACTATTTAAGTGGCAATTAGGGCAGATGGAGTACTACTGGCTACTAGTACGACCGTTGCCACGGTGGGAGGGCCGACCGAAAAAGAATCAGAACATGGGGTTCGTCTGCGATTACTTTCACCCCGTTTCTGAAAAAGTGATACTTTCGCCCCGTTTCCGAAAAAGTGATACTTTCGCCCCGTTTCCGAAAAAGTGATACTTTCGCCCCGTTTCAGAAAAAGTGATACTTTCGCCCCGTTTCAGAAAAAGTATCACTTTTTCCGAAACGGGGAGAAAGTATCACTTTTTCCGAAACGGAGCGAAAGTTTCACTTTTCCTGAAACAGGTTGTGAAAGTATCACTTTTTCAGAAACGAAAAATTAGTCGATCCATAAACCAAAATATGGTTGCATGATGTGTTATGCATCCTTTGTGTGGTTTGCATAATGGCTATGCATTCAATTTTCGAGAATTGTGCCTAAAATTAAAGTATCATTTTTCTTGAAACGGAGGGAGTACATCGTTTTATTAGTTGGAACGGAAAATTAGTTGATGCATAAACCAAAATTTTGCTACATAAAGTATTATGTATCTTTTGTGGTGGTTTGCATAATGAATATACATTTAATTTTCTAAAATTGTGCCTAAAATGATAAATACCTCCGAATATTTCGTAAAAACTCTAAATTTGATATTGTTGTTTGTGCTCGTTGGATAGATTTTTTTATTAGCTTTCCAACAAGATAAAATTTGAAAAATTCCAAAGCACGGATTTTTAGATATGTTATATTAAAGTTTGCTTTCCAAGTATACCCCTAAAAAAATAGGATATATAAGGAGTTATAGTAATTGGGTAAAAAGAGAGGGATATTTTTGGTTTTCGGCATGGACCATTCTCAATCTTTTTGTGGTAATTGATCACTTAGATTTACAAAAAAGTGGCCATATAAAGGTCCTCCCTCGCTTCGCTCGTTCGGCCCAACTAGCTTGACGTAATTTAACCCTCATGGAGTTGCTGAAAATAAAGGGTCCTGCCTAGCTCGAGACATTTCAAATGTGTTCTGGTATAGTGCTCGCAACAGTACTACGGCAGGTTGTGTGGCATGACTTGCGATAATTTATGTAGTTTAACATTTTTGGATACAAAAGTAAAAAATCAAACCCAAAGGTGAAAAGAACAACGAATTCACTTCACCAAAAGTCACCTCTTTACTTCTAACTTCTGAGATTGTGTCGCCAAATTAATTTTTTGACTTTTTTATTTTATTTTTATTTGGTTACCTCTCAACTTCTGAGAGTGTAAACCCCTCTCTTAACACATCTTAAAACAGTACTAGATACATACAGGTGATCAGTTGCTCAGGGTTATAGCATTATCTGATGGAAGTAAAAAAAATAAAATAATTACCGCGTAGATTTTAGTACCGCCTGATCTTTACTGTCTATTTGTTACTTGGTAACTGAACTCCTTCCTTAAATGCCTTAATTAAACTGTATGTTTAGATGAGTTTGTTTATTGTTATTGTTCAAGAAAATTAGATGATTAGATGTGTTCGTTATTACTTTTTCCTGATAATACGACCGGTAGACTAATTGATTGTGCAACCAAACTATATATAATGGGAATTCATCAGATTGCAGGTGTACGCCATTTTTAATTGGTGTTTATTACCTGACCTCCAGGTCAGTATTTACTTTATCAACGGTGTATAAAGGTAAGAAAATCTGTGTACTAAATACACTACATGTAGTAGACCTGCAACCCTAAGGTCCGTAACCTGACTTCTTTACCCTGACATGAAAATCAAATATTTTTCAGTTACAACCCTAGTTAGTAAGTTCGCGAATGATTCGCGAATCATTCGCGAATTTTTCCGTATCACGAATTTTACCGTTTTATTCGCGTACGTTTGCAACTCCGAACCCAAGTCGCGTATTATGTGGCATTCCCGGATTATTCGCGAATCGTTCACGAATTTTACGTATCCCGAATCCCGAATGATACGCCCGCTTAATTCGCCATAAATTCTTTAGCTTTTGCGTTTTTAAATGCCTCACTTTTTGGGGTTTACTGCCTCCCGGACATACATGACCCAATATTAGGACGTTGTTGTAATTTTTATGAAATAAAAATGACTGAAAAAATTTGAAGGTGAAGGTGAGAGAGATCTCAAACTCACTGACCAAGCATCTAAACCACTATACCACGTCCTCTTGGATGACTAATGTTGTATATATTATTAATATCATCATATTAATTTTATTTTTTTCTTTAAATAACTCACACATATGCATAAAAATTGGTCTATGACCTTATAAATATAAATTATTTAGTATATATAGATCTAGAATTTTGAGCCGAACTCACATTTATAAATCGAATTATACACGTACGTATGCCGTTCAAATTCTTGACGAATCACGTCCCGTTGACCGAATCTTGGACCGAATGTGAATTTTACAAAACCGTATAATACTTAAATCGTTTGCCGTTAAAACGTTTTCAATTCGAATTGCTAACTAGGGTTACAACCCCTTTCCTTCGATGACACTGCACAGGGTGTAACCACTATTTAATGGTAAGTACATACAGTGGGATTTGGAGAATCTCTTTGGGGCTTTTGACTTGTGCATGCAGGATGCAGCAGTGGAGCTGGATGATGGGATGTGGGGACAAAACTCTTTGATGCCAAAGGACACTACGATGTTCATGGCCGGGAAGGACCTATCTGATGTCAGTGAGCGACGATAATTAATCGTTGCGTTATTGATATGCGCCAAAATAATCTTAACGGTATTATATCCATGCTTAGCGGTATTGGTATCAACCAATATCAATATAAAAAAAAATAAAAAATTGAAACAAAATATCAAGACCAAGGTCACTAGTGGAACAGAGGCCATCTGAAACATAATGAAACGACACATAACAAATATCGGGATGCAAAAAACTGAAACAATGTGTAAAACGCGTCGTTGACTAAACTCTAGACGTCGTTGCGATAAGACTTTGGTTGACTTATACAACAACATTTGAATAGTATAATTTCTGTGGTCCCACAAAAAATCCCACGAAAACCTATCTATCTCCACTAAAGCAGGGAGAGATAAACATCTCACTTTTTTCGTTTTTTCCTCTCTCTTCCGTCGCTCTCTTCTGCTCTGCAGTTTCTTTCTCCTCTTTCCCTGCATCTTTATCTCTCTAATGAATTTACTAAAGGTGATGCACTTTAACCTTAATTTTTGTTCGACTCTCACAATTATAGCATAAAGCATAATCTCTGTAAAATAAAACAACCCTATTCTTTGTTTTCGTCGCTGATATTTAGGGGTTTTGGCGTTTGCGGGTTTTTATTGGTGATTAAAGGTGTTTCTTACCTTGAAAAGAACCGATTCTTTTTAGATCCAGGGTTTTAATGATTTTGTAAGAGTTTTTCATATACTCTGATTTCTTATAGGGTTTCATTTGTAAGTAATTTTCCAATGTTTTTCATTTTCAGATCAGCTGGATGTTTTACTAATAGGGGAGAAGAACAAGAAGAAGTTGGTTTCGATCTTAGTGGTGATGAAGAATACTCAACCATGGGTGAACATGTATTGCATCCGCCAGATCTGGCAATCTTCATCTATCTCATTTCGTTTTGATTTTGATTAGCTTTCTAAAACCCGAATCTATGTTTGATTATGATGCTAGACTCAAAGTGTTTATTTTCTGTTTTAATTTTGGAGATCCTCTTTATTGACTGTTGATTTTAATTGGGTTTGTATTCTTTGATTTGAACACACAAAGAAGGATTATCTGAAGCAATTTGAGGTTTCCGAATGGTGAGAAGAACAAAATCTTTCATTTGAATGATGTTTCGTTTTTGATATGTTTATTTGTGTTCTTATCGATTTAATGATTTGTTTTATGTAGCTTGAAATTATTTGAAAAGGGAAAGCCTCCTGGATAGGAAGGAAATTGAATTGCAATGGAGTTGGTTTAATAGTATTGTTTCCTTCCCATCATGTCGCTAGATTATATTCTTCAATTTTACCAGTGAGACGTACTGCACCAATCTACGCCCATCCTGGCCTATCCTTGACCATTTTGTTTTAGTCCCTGATTCTGTAAGGATTTTTATTTCTCATTGTTAGTTCTGAGAATGTTAAGGCCAAATTTTGCTAGGTTCTATCTGTAAGAAGCAAGGCAAGATGAGGAGATGGAGGACAGATCCAAGAATCTTGTAGTTCTGTCTTTGATGGACCCCGATCTGTTGTGGTAATGGCCATCAATTGTTGTTGCCTTTGGTCATTCTTTCAGCCTTGGCATCCAATCAGAATTTCTCCTGCCAATTCATCATGGAGGTATGGTTATAAATCCTAGTTAAAACTCCTAACATAACCATTATACCTACAAGTGGGTTATCCCCCTTGCATTTTCCTCTTGATAGTTTTTCTTCTTGTTGTTGATTGTAACCTTTGTTTTTTAGTACGGATAGGCAAAGACTTCAACAAGGTGAAGTAAATCTTAGAGTTGCTGCTAGATCTCTTGCCAAGAAAATCTTAAAGATGTATTGCGGATAGAGCTGTCAACGGGCCAAGCTAGGGTCAACCCTAACCTTAGTACTATTCATATACAAGCCCAAAATCTCAACCCTAGCCCTAGACGGGTTGGCTTGGCGGGTTCACGGGTTGGCTTGTTTTACTAAGCCACACAAAATTCAAGTATTTCTATTTAAAAATAATTTTATTTTTTTGGTGCTAATGAACCAATTTATTTTGGATTTGATATCTCTATTTTATTGATATGGAATGTGAAGGGATTGATGATCTAAAATAATACAAAGGATTTAATTACTAATTGTTATTCGTTAATATGTATATAATAAACGTAAAATGTGTTTTTTATTTTTTAGGTGTAGGCTCTTTGATTCTATTGAATGTAAATTTCAAGTTATTGTTGTCATTCAATTGTAAAAAGATATAAATTTCAGATTATTGAAAAAATATAAAATGATATCACGGGAAATTTTGTTGTGTCTCACATCAACCAAAAAATCAGACATATGACTATATGAGCGAGTATATGAGCATATACTCATGGGTTGACGGGTAACCCGCGGGTTGACCCTAGCTTGGCTTGTTTTCTACTAGGGCTAGATATGCTAATCCTAGCCCGACTTGTTTAGCCAACGGGACAAGCCGAGCCGGGTTGAAACAAGCCAAGCTAGGTCCAACCCGCAAGCCGGGTTGAAAATTGACAGCTCTAATTGCGGAACTAAGGTGAGTTTATCATATATTTAGATTGTTGAGCTTAGTGTTTTGGCATGATCTTATATGAACTGATTTATTTGTGGTATACGCTTTACGTACAAGGAAACAGAATCACTGGGCAAGCTCCATTTGCTGTGAGGAACTAGATGAATGTGGATTGTAGATATTCAATCATAATGTTCTGTAGAGGTATTGTCTTCGCATAATCATCATGCTTATGGTTTTTCACTACCTATGGTTTATATGTTCGTATACATGTTGATGTAAGCAATAAAATCACTATGGGAATGTTGTTGATGTTGTTGTCTCGATGATGGATCTATTTGACCACCTCTGTGTATTATGTTCGACTAGTCATGTAACCTAGCATATAAGGTCTGACATTTTACTCGTATTCTGAATGTAGTTCGATACATTTATGGATGTCGTCTCTCTCTTCCAGATGGTCTCATGAGGGTCACTGATGTCATGGTTGATGGTATGATCGCTATTGTTGCTGGATAAGTTAATGTTGGAAAGGGTTGTGCTTCTGCAGTTCTGTTCTCAATAAAGCTGGTGCCAAGGTCATAATGACTGAAATTGTTGAAATTTTTAGGACTTATATCCCTTCTCTTTAAGAAACCTTGAACTTGCTAATTAGCAGCTGAATCCTTTTTTCTCTTTGGGAGTTTGGACTAAATCTATGAGTAATTCAATGTAATAGAGTTGTGATTTTGTATTAGATGAATATGGTTTTGTATGGAATTTGAATTGTCATTTGAATTTTAGTATTTTAATTAATTTGTTTGGATTTAAATTGTCATTTGAATTTTAATTTAATTTGAGTTTCAGTTTACTGTAATTTGAATCTGAATCAGAATTGTTTATTGATAAGAATGACAATGATCGGCTATCGACATATATTTTTCATATTAAAATAAATCAAATCTACGACGTCATACGGATGTCGTGCATAGCGGCAATCTGAAAGCATCGTTTTTTAGGGGCACCTTGAAAGTGCCGTTTCAGAAAAAGACACTGAATCTACAGCACTTTCAGCGGCACTCTGGTAGTGTCTTTTTATCCTCTGAAACGACACTATTGGACTATCTTAAAACGGCTATTTTCCACTGGTGTGCTGCAGGAGAATGTTGTTGCTAGTTTGTGGTAGGGGAAATGGGGTGGTCGCGTGGCAGTCATTGTGCTCTTTTAGGGCTAGGTTTTCCAGGTTTAGTTCCAACGATTAGAGTTCGGGATTGGGTTTTCGTATTCGCAGGTTTTTAGCATACGAGATAGGATTATTTGGGGACGACCAAAGCGTTTTATAACCAGTGTAATTAGCATTGTTATTTGGGAATTTAGTTATAACTTGTTTCGTACTTTTTCTTGATTCTTCATTCTTGATAGATTTCCCTTGTTATCATTAATAAAATGTAAGTTTTTCTAGCTGGATATATATGTATACTATTGGATGATATACGTACATGTTCTTGATAGATTTCCCTTGTTATCATTAAGAAAATATAAGTTTTTCTAGCTGGATGTATATGTATACTATTGGATGATATACGTACATGTTAATACTATTAGATGATGTACGCTGTGCAGATGACTTTGTAAAACTGGGCAGATTGGGATATACCCAAATTAGTTGGGGTATTACTTATTTTGTCCCAACCAAACCAGTGGGCTAAGCCGCTAAGGGGTGTCTAATATGTGTAAAATTAATCAATTACCCTTCCCTATTAATAACCAAAACTACTTTATTTTTTGTTTTAGATTCAAACCTTTTTTTTTTCCTTCTTTTTCATCATCAATCTAATGATCAATTCCTTTCTCTTATACGTTATCGTTTTCAAATGAAGAAACAAAATAAAAAAAAATCGTCGACTACTTTTTTTTAACTGTCGATTAATTCTTTCAAACTCTATCTGATACTTTGTTTTGTTGTTTGAATGGCATATTAGGTCAGAAAATTGTTGTTGAATTGCAGTTATACGATCGTATACGGTCGTCATGGTATTTCTTGGTTGAGCATGACGACTTATCATATTCATTTTCAGTCATCAAGATTATAGGATGAATAGCGTGACGACTTTTCAAAGAGTTATATTTCTGAAGTAACATTAACATAGTCGTCATGGTCTTCGTTCCTAAAGCTTGACGACTAGTGATGCAGTATGAATAGTCGTCAGGTTTTGAAAAGCTAAACATGAGGATTAATGTAAACAATTTTGTAAAAATAAGATAAAGATAAGATAAAGAACCCTGAACCACAAAACAATTTTTCATGTGAACAATTTTGTTATTGGTCGTCATGATTATGTAAAAATAAGATAAAGACTAATAGACAGTCGCCAGTGGCATTTTCGACCATGAAGACTGTAAATGTGAAAAACCAATGTTTGGTCGGCATGTTTTAGTTGAGCATATCGACTAAGTTTGGTCGGCATGCTTTGTTTTAGTGGAGCACGCCGACTTTTCATGGACTGAATTCTGAAAGTGCTTAGTTGATGTATTTTTTTTTCAGTCGACCATGCCGATTTTTCATAGACTCAATTCTGAAAATCTTAATTCCTGCGATCATTTGACTAATTAAACCAACAAAACCATGTTCAGTTCCATCTTGAGAAGTGTTGAGGAATTCATTTTCGCTACAAAATTCCCAAAAACCAAAATGTTTCCAAAAAAAAATTCTGACAAGATTCATAAGTTAAATCTAACAAGATTCATAAGATTTTAAATTTTTTCTAACAAGATTCATAAGTTTAAGTTAGTGCTAATCACTTAAGGGTAATTTAGCCATTTTCAAAAATATTTGGCTAAGGAGCTTTCAACTTTACTTCCTAATGATCGTATTTTGTTTTATTTGTTATACCCAATTACTCTAGGTATACACCTGTTTCGCGAGTTTGGTAAAGCCATTGAGGATTTTTTGATGTTTAGTGTGACTATAAGTAGTCGTAGGTCTACTAGAAAATAATTTATTAATTTAGATGTATATTTTTTTCTTATCAGCCAAATCAAAATGTCGTCTAATGATATGACTCATAAAAACAAATGATATGACTCATAAAAACAGTAAAATTCGTTTAGTTAATGCAATATTAATTATTACTATAGGGAGGTAAATTCCCGAAGAGAACGGAAAAAAAAAACATTAATATCAAAATGTAGAGTTCATTATTATTCAAAACTGGCTAAATGGGACTATAATTTATTATTGATTTATAGAAGTTATTAATATTCAATATTGAATGATTGGGACTATAATTTATTATCGATCTATAGAAGTTATTATAATATATAGAGTGTCAATATATAAATTTTTTGTTGTATCTATATTTGTTGGCCAAAATTTCATGTATCAACTTTAGGCAAAAGCCCGGAGTATAAAATTGTTCAAGTCGGGGTACCCTACTATTATGTACTCCATCCGTTTTTAGGCTAAAATGAAAACTAGAAAACATCTCTTTTATATAAACATAGATAGCATTAAATTTTTGGCTTAAGCTCGGGATATAAAGTTGATCACGTTATATCTTTTAAAGAAGAACCATTTTTTGGGGACCAGCCTTTTTTCGGGGGACCATTGTTTTATTTAGGGTAAGACATTAGAAGTAAATCTAGGTCACCCCTTATCTAGATATTTATTATAATACCTAAATTACCCTCATGATTAATTTTGGGTAATGATTAGTTAGTGTTAATATTAGTTAGTGTAATGATTAAGTTAAAGATAATTAGTGAGATTAAAAAATCAGATGAGTTTTTTTAAAAAGAAGTAGAATTATTGAGAGAGTAAATCTAGACAAGATGAAGAAAAAAAAACATGGAAAATAGAAAAAAAAATTGAGTTCACTAAGCTAGAGTATTCAAGTGATGATTCAATTGATGATAGCTCATCTGAATCTTCATCTCCTTCCTCTCATAGAGTATTTGTTAATCTTCACATTGATCCGGATATGAGTTATTTCTTAGATGGTGATTGTATTCCCTGCTAGGACTCTTAAAATGAAGTTTCTTAGTAATGCATAGAAATACTTAGGAACCCCCCTTTTTATAAGAAAGAATAAAACTACATCTTTTAAATTTCTTATTGACAACTTGTATGTTAGGTTGTGTTCTTCAAAAAAATCCAATCTTAATGTTGCTGGAAGAACAGTGGTTACTAAGCATGTTTTGTCTAGCTTATCAGTCTATCATTTGGCTTGTTTCCCACTTTCGAAAACTGTAACTTCTAAGTTAGATTCTATTCAGAGAATTTTCTGGTGGTCTAAAAAGAATCCAAAGAGGGATGCGTACTTTAGATCCTGGGATGATTTAGGTAAATCTAAAATTATTGGGGGATTGGGTATTAGAAATACTCATGTTATTAATAGAGTCTTCATCTGTAAACTTGGTTGGAGAATTATAAATAATCCTAACAGCTTACTTTCTCTTTTTTTGAAAGACAAGTACTTCCCTAATCAGAATTTGCTTGAAATTGATAAGGCGGCTAATACTTCCTCTTGGATTTGGAAAGGTATAGTGAATGGGTTAAAATTTATCAAAGCTAACTCTGTGGTAAACATAAATAATGGGGATTCTACTAGGATTTGGCACGATAATTGGATTCTAGGGTATTCGATTCCTCCGGTGTCTGGTCATCCTTCTAATGTTAATTATGTGTTTGTAAATGAGCTTATTGATTCTCAGAATGGTGGTTGGAATGTCACTCTTTTATCAGAATTGTTCATGCCTGATGAAGTAACTAGGATTAGGATAATTAGATTAAATCTGAATCAGAATGATGCCTTAATGTGGATGCATACTAGGAATGGTAAGTTTACAATTAAATCTGCCTATCGTGTTTATAAGAATGATGTCTCCTCTCCTGCTGATGCTGCTTTTTGGTGGAAAGTTTGGGGAGTTGACTTTTTGCCTAAAATTAAGTTCTTTTTGTGGAAAATTTTTGCTTATATGCTGCCAGTTAATTCTTTGCTTCAGAATTATAATCTTGATGTTGATGTCATTTGCCCTCATTGTCGGCTTCATGAAGAAACTGTTATGCATCTGTTTATAACTGTCCAGTAGCGAAGCGAATTTGGTTTGGAGTATCCCTTCAGCATATGATTTCTTTTGATTTGGATTAGATCTATGATTACTTTCTGTTTTGGCATAACCCTATTATGGATGTTTCTCCTTTTAATGTCTCTTGGCCTAGTGTGGGTGCCATTGTTCTTTGGTGTATCTGGAAGATAATGTGTGATGTAATCTTCCGTTATGTTCATATTGATATGAGTAAGGTCATATTGGATACAAAAAGAATGATCAATACTTATATCTCTCCACAGCATCATAATCATGCTTCTCTTAGTAATGTAAAGATCCCTAGAGTTCATGTGGATCACTTTATGTTTGTTGATGGATCTTTCAAAAGTTTTAATATGGGTATGGATGTTATTTGGTGTGACATTGCAGGAAATGTAACAGGTTGTCGTTCAGACTATGGATTGATTTATGATGCAGTAGGTGCTGAAGCCGCTTCTCTAATTTTGGCCATCTCTTGGGCAGAAGAGATGAATCTCTCCAAATTCGTTTTCGTCAGTGACTGTCTTCAGCTTGTGCAATTTGTTAATGGTGTCAGTTCAAATGTTACTTGGAGAACCGGTGATCTCTTAGAGCAATGTCGGAGTTTAGTTTCTTGTTCAGTTTCCTTTAAAGTGGTGTACATTAAGCGTCTGAATAATCTCCTAGCTGACCGGCTTGCACATAGGCCTAGGAAACATAGTCTTAAGAGTCTTTTGGTTTCTGTTCCTTCTTTTATGAACTCTCTTATTAGGAACGAAAACCTGCACAATGTTTGTAATTCTCTGGTTTGTTAAATGAAAGGTGTGTTTCGTAGCAAAAAAAAAAAAGATTGTATTCTTCCCCAAACTCAATCTCAAGATGAAAACGATGGATTTTACCAACCAAAACTGGAGGAAGAGTATTTGGGTACCCAAGTATGCTTCAAACTTATATAATTTTGGTTGAATTGCTCCAAATTTTCAAAAAAAAATGTAAATTTTTTAAGTAGATTTGGTCTTGTTCGGTTAACTTATGTGAAGAATAGGTAACCGAACTCATCTGAAAGTGTAGTTCGGTTACTTTTTCCAAACACGCAAGTTACCGAACTCGCTCTTAATGGAGGTTTTTTGGTCGTTCGGTTTAACACGCGGGTTACCGAACTTTGTTTATGGGATTCGGTTTTCCCGCAATGTAACCGAACTTTAGGGTCTAGAAGTTCGGTTGGTTCGCAACCAATATCTAACCGAACTTCCCGTAAAAATTAGATTTTACCAAGTGTACATTGTTCGGTTGGTTCACAAACTTCATACCAATCAACTATCTAACCGAACTTTACGTAAAAATACGATTATACCAAGTGTAATACGTTCGGTTGGTTCACAAACTTGAACCCAATAGCATAACTAACCGAACTTAAGAAACAAAAAAAAATCAAAAGTTTCAGAAGGATATTCGGTTACCTAGTAAAAAATGGAAGGTAACCGAACTTTATACTTGTTATTTGTTCGGTTACATTTCAAATTACTTTGCTAACCAAACTTGGAGTTCAGTTATTGCGATACAATTATCTTGTTACCAAACTTGTTTGTGATTGCAATTGATGTTGTTCCATTTATAATAGATTGAATGCCAACCTATACCAATGGATGATCAACCTTCTCCGGTTGGTATGTTGTTCGAAGATACATCCCATCACTATGTCAATGATTTGGTATTTGAAGAACCTATTGATACGAATAATTGGGCTAGAGAGCATGCCAAGAAAGCTATGTGCATATTATTTTTGAATGGAAAATAAAGCAAAACTCATTTTGAAATGGTTTGTGAGAGAAGTGGAGATCCGGATGTTAGTCACAAGAGGAAGGGTTATGTGTATAAAGGAAAGACGACGAGGAAGAACACAACGTGCTCAAAGAAAATTAAATGTCCGTTCAAGCTAGTATTTAGTAAGTGTAAAAAAATGAATGGATGGGTTCTATCTATGGATAAGGTGGAAGGTCATCATAACCACCCTCGTTTTGAGGATCTTAAAGGACATTCAATGGCCGCAAGGCTCACTCCTCAAGAAATGGAGAAAATAGCTAAATTTAGGTAAATGGGTATTTCACCACTTAATATGCTTCGCTTACTAAAGGATGATAACAAGGATAACATATAATCTTTCTCCACCATTTACAATGCAATTGAGACAATTAAAAGGAAGTGGAAATTGATTATTGTCCCTCCTTCTGATGGGCTTTCACAAATATCCCTAACACACTTCACAAATATCCCTAGTGGCATAACTGAAATTACAATAAAAAAATAGTTTTCATAATCTCATTTTTAACCTTTATACCTTCTTATGCTTCTTCTTATCTTCTTTATTTCTCATTCAGAGAAGAAACAATCGAGCTCACCACCATCTCCATCGCCTCCATCACTCTCACCACCACCATATTCATTGTTGCTATCACCACCACCATCTCCATCGCCTCCACCACAACTAGCAACACCAATAGTGATAATTATTAGTAGAGTTGATCAAAGTATTCGTTTTATTTTCACATCTGATACAGAAAACTCAAGACCTGATTTCGATTCATATTTTAGTTCATCCGCGATTCATATAGATTGAAAGATCTGATTTCGATTTAGGTAATTTCGAGTTGTAGATAAGTTATTCATATTCGGTTCATCGAACCTCAAGACCGATTCAGTTCATATGTTCATCATTTTGGTTGCATACAATTTTTAGTGGTAACCTAATAGCTTTGTTTTCATCTCAATTTTCGTTTCTGATTCATAATCAGAGCCTAGATTTACATTAATCTCATCTTAATCTTGCTTGTGAGCTAAGAATTTTGAAAATTTTCACCAAACGTTTTCTAGGGTTCTTGGTGTTGGTGTTGCAGTGTTGTTGTTGCTATGGATGTGGTGATGGAGGTGGTATAAAGTTTGTGTTTGTGTTTTTTGTTGAATTGAAGGTTGATGGTGGTGCTGAGTTATTGAGAGAACAACAAGGATGGGTGCTGCCATTGGTGGAGGAGTTGTAGGAATGGGTGTTTCTATTGTTTATATGTTTTTATGGGATCAATTGTTGTTGTAGACCCAATTTTTATGGGATCAACTAAGGTTGTTAATCCTTTATGAGATCAACTCCTGTTGTTGACCCAATTTTTTATAGGATCAACTACTGTTGTTGATCCTTTCAACTCTTATTGTTGACAATATTTCCTTTGGAGTATAATCATGCTTGTAGTTTAAATCATGTAATTTTCTTCCAATGTTGAACTTGTGGTGCAATGGTAGCATGACTGACTCCATGTCATATGATGCGTGTTCGACTCATGCCAAGGTCACTCCATTTACATGGATCAACTTCTATTGTTGATCCCTTTTTTTTTTGGATCAACTACCGTTGTTGATCCCCTAAATTGGATCGACTTCTACTGTTGGTTCTACTTTTATTTGGATCAAATACTGTTGTTGATACAAAAATATCTGAACCAGTGGTGGCGCCAACGGAGGCGACGGCGGCGGTGGCGGCAACGGACTAGTGGTGGCGGCGGCGACGGACTAGTGGTGGTGGAGGACTGTTGGTGGTGTAATGGTGGTGGTAAAGGAGTGGTGGTGGAATATTAGTGGTGGTGGCGGTTGGTAGGTGGTGGTGGAATGGTAGTTGAATATTGGTAGTGGTACTGCTATTGGTGGTTGTGAAGTGGTAGAGGAAGAAATTTGTTCCATTTTGAAATAAAGAAAAATATTATATGGGTGAGGGTATTAAGGTAATCTAATTTTAAATGGATAAGGTTATTAAAAAGTAGGGACATATTTATTGTTGTATAAGGATATATTTATTGGGTGTCAAAAGTAGGGACATATAAATAAGGTACCCTAAAAGGAATGAATGGAAGGATAGAAAAGTGATGCAACAATTATTTTTTTGCGCTCAAGAGAAAGGCTAAGCGGTTCAAAAGAAGGTAGGTCCAGAAGAAGAAATAACGCATCTCTTCATTGTGCATCCGAAGAGTGTTCAATTGCCTCAATGCTTCCATCAAGTTATTATAATGGACTGCACTTACAAGACTAACAAATACGAGATTCCATTGTTCAACATTGTTGGTCGTACCTCGACGAACTCGCCGTTTACCGATGCTTTTTGTTTTCTACAAGATAAGCAAGAACCAGGTTACACTTGGGCGCTACAACAATTGAAGGCCATCTACCGAGATGATGATATCCCCGGGGTTATAGTGATGGAAAATGAAGTAGCATTAATGAACGCAATAGAGAGAGTCTTCCCATTAGCACATAATATGCTTTGTACGTTCAATATATGGTGTAATGTGATGAATAGGTGCAAGCCTCAAATTTGTCCACCAAAGAGGAAAGCATTTGAAGAGATTAGTAAGCTACCGGAAGATGAAAAAGTATATGCAAAAGAGGAATTCGATAAACAATACATTATAAATCACGCTAAATGGGTTGCTTTCTTCGGTGAATGGGAGTCATTGACTTGGTCTCTCACTGAAGAAGTGTATAATCTAAATCTTGCCGCATTTATCGAACATTGGTCTAGCCCCGAATATCCCGAGGATATTGTAACGTATATGGTTAAGCAATGGTTGGAACCACACAAAGAGCGCTTCGTTTATGCATTTACCAACCACCATAAACACTTTGGGAATCAAGCGACAAGTTTGGTAGAATCGGCTCACCACCGGTTGAAGAAAAATCTTTTTGGATGTGTCGATAATTTTGTGATTGTGTTTAAGGCAATGGAGAATTACTTCAACCGCGAGATTGATAGAATTAAAGAGAAGTTTCAAAAAAGCCGCATCATGAAGTACAAAAACATTGTACAAAAAGATGGTAACATTAAGAAAGTGGAGGACCTCCGGTTGTTCAAGGGACTCCATTATAATGTTTCACATTCTTGCATTAAGAGGTTAATGGTAGAGGTGAATTTGATTGACATGTTTGGAACCAAGTCGGACGAGGTGTGTGTTTGCAACATGATGAAGTCTATGGGACTCCCTTGTCGCCATATGATAGTTAACTATGAACATGGCATAAACCCTTTAATCTATATAGATCTTTATTGGCAACAATTAAGTTTTGTCCCTCCTCCAAAGGGCGATGTCGGAGAATAGTTTGGTGATAATGAAATGGGAAACGTTATCGAGATGTACCAGAACATGAACAAAATCGAAAGGAAAATATTTTGGGATGACATGCGGCCAATTGTTTATCCGCACACATCGGAGAATTCCAAGAACCGAAAAAAAGGCAAGGGAAAAGGTAGGCCAAGCACCAAAGAAACAAAAAAACTCTGACTCATTACGCCATTCATGAGTTATGGGGGTTTCCGGTTTCGGAGCATAATTTCTCATGAATATTTCCCCAATAGCTCTGACTCATTACGCCATACATTCGTCGTTCTTCACCCCTCTTAGGATAGTAGACTACATAATTCCTGCAAAGAGAAAGATCTTCATCGAGTGTAAATTTTGGTCGTCGCACTCCATTTTTAAGAGGTTTGATAGGAAAAGTGGCGAACTTCTTTAGTATATATAACAGAGGTGGGCAGGCAGCGGCTATTTTTTTCAAAATAGTCGTTGGGTTCCTCGACAAATGTGTGATGGACGCATTTATGTGTCTATTTTAGTCTTAATTCTCTGCAATGTTAGTACTCGATTTTGCGCTTATTTTGGTATTTTATGTCTTTGTAGGTGTTTTTGGAGAAATAAGTTTTTGTGGCGAAATTGGCTCGAAAAGTGGTTTTTGCGCTCGTGGGAGAAAATTACTATACGGACTTCCATTTTGGATAAGGGGTAACCAAATTACTAAGGGGTAACCTCAGGTCACTTGCTATTCGCACCCCTTGGCTGGATAAGGGCACTCATCCCTAGCTTTTGAAAATTCAATTTGGCGGGAAAACTTATTTTCACGCCGCTGATTTAGGGTTCGCAAATTGGACGATACGGAAAGAGATTCAATCGAATATTTTGAATGAAATTTGGACTTGTTTCGACTAAAGAGGGTCTGTATGGTTGATTGCGACGACTAAAATTGGCCGGGTCATCATTTTGGTAAAACGGGGGTCGAGGAATACTCTCGGCTTTTAGGAAAGTTTAGAAAAATTTAGTCGGACTTTGGTCTTGTTTTGGACTGGGAATGATCCAGTGCATCCAAACAGGGTGGTTATTGAAGATGGGATCGATAAATAAGGAAGCTCACCGGACTTGCATCGAAACAGGGAAGGATAGTTCTCGGTTTGAACAGGGAAGGTTTTGTGTGAGATATATCGGGATTTCTTGGTTGCGGATTGGGAAAGTTACATGTAGAAAAGGAAGATATATCCTCTGGGATTGTTATATGCTCAACTGGAGAGATTTTAGGAAGGATTGGACGACTGGAATATGCGTAAGAGAAATAAAAAGGGAATAAAATCCCGAGACTTGGGAAGAAAGGAAAACATGGATTAACTCGCAAGAATTGTGACCTGTGGAGGGTATAAAAGCTGCTGGGATTCACGTAAAAAAGTTGTCGAGACTTTTGGGGACGAACGGAGGCAGAGAGGAAAAGAAATCAGAGCTGCAGGAATTGTTGTTGTTGCTGCTGCAGTTATCAAGAACACGAAGAACATTGGACCAACGGAGTCGTTCGCAATATATTCAACGGCAGTTTTCCTGTATCGTATTCAAACAGCACAAAAGAAATATCGTTTAAGAAGCAGTCTTATTTCTTCTGTAACAGTCTGTTTGTAACGCCTCTTCAGCGTTACAAACTGCCTGAGTTATTAGCTTTCTCTTGTTTTTCACACTTTTGAGCTATGAACAATTATTTTGAGCACGTGAATAATATGAGGAGCTAAACCCCGTTTCTGAGGCGACGGAGAAAGCCAATTTTCCATGATTTGTGTGGTAATTTCTATTTAATTAATTTTTGTAAGCTCAGTTATGATTATTTGCCTTGATTGAAAATTGATTGAATGGTTTTCGTTAAGCAATTGTGATTTCTCTTAATAGGATATGCTTAGACTTAGGTTTTTGATATTCTATGCTTTCGAAATACACTTGTTATTCTTAAAATCCACTTATGCAAAATTATTAGAATCACTTTAAATGTAAAGAGTTGCATGAATATTGATTAGATTAAATCACATAAAAATTGGATATTGGTGGAATCCTGAGTCTCAGTGCTTTTAAAATCTTGATACAACTTATTCTGAGTTTTCTAGTTTTATTTGAGTC
Organism: Papaver armeniacum; assembly: GCA_023531295.1. NCBI lineage: Eukaryota > Viridiplantae > Streptophyta > Magnoliopsida > Ranunculales > Papaveraceae > Papaver > Papaver armeniacum. Next base: position 31,083 of record JAJJWW010017143.1, read on the forward strand.
TAAAAAAATCCTTCACAAGTCTTAAACGAACCACTTTTCTTACCACTGTAAAAACTACATCGATGTGCAATATTACTGAAGTTTGGTTAGCAGTGTGATTTTTCTTGGTAACCGAACTCTGTTGCATTTCAAAAAAAAAAATCAGTCTTAACGGATCTATTTCCCATGGTTTCCAAGCAGCGTAAAGCTGCGGAAATTATCAGTTCGGTTACCTTGAAATTTTTGTCAGGTAACCGAACTTTTAGTGTTCGGTTTGTTCGCAAATTTGCGATATAACCGAACTTTACAAACAAAAAAAAGTTTGAAGTTCCATAGTAGTATTCGGTTACCTGGTAAAAAATGGCAGGTAACCGAACTTATTTGTTTGGTTACCTGGTAAATTTGTGCAGGTAAACGAACTTTGAGTACATTTGGACCGGTTTTGTAACCCCAAAGTTCGGTTACATGCCATTTTTTTGCAGGTAACCGAAAAATTAAGTTCTGTTACCTGCCAGTTTTTACCAGGTAACCGAATACCACTCTGTGACTTCTGATATTTTTAAATTGTTGAACTAATCCCTTAAAACACAAACTAAAAACCAAATTATGAAATTCATTTACTAATCCACAATACATAAGAAATTGTTGGAAGCACACGAACATAAGAAAACAAACTACCAAATCCGCAATAAAAAAGTCTTCCAAACATTAGGAAACAAACTACCAAATCCGCAATAAAAAAGTTTTCTAAACATAAGAAACCAAAGTACTAATTGTTGCAATCACTCATTGACGAGACCACTACGAGAAACTTTTCTACTCTTGCGTTAGGAGCTTTAGCTCGTCCTTCGTCACTAGGAGTGTCATCTCTACTGCTTTGTTGTTCAACCATCCGACTTGAACCTTCCCCTTCTCGGGGACTCCTCTTCACCGGCATGGTCTAGCTTGGATCAACAATGTTGAGTGAGAAAACATTAGTCCATTGGTTGTAGAGGTTTGTTTGTTCTCGGGTGTTCATCAGCTCTCCACTCCAGATTTTTGCCATCATTTTCTTCAACACTTTATCACTTGACTTCACCTTTTTTCAATCAAAAGCATAAATAACTATTATTTTTCAATATTTTATAACATTTTTAAAAGCAAAAATAAGAGTAAATATCTTACCGCCGAATTCCATAAGATCAAGGCCCCATCACCACAGGTAGGAGTATGCTTCGTAATTTTATGAGCCTCTTTCTCCACTGACTTCGCTTTCGCTTTCTCAGCACGGACTTGTTGGACTATGTTTATTACACGAGGATGAGAAAAAATTTCATACCATTTCATATATCCCTCGTCAACAGCATTTGGCTCATCATACGAATCTTGACACTCTTCAGCTGGAATAAGATAATTCCCAAAGTTGTTCCATTGGTCCACTGATGGAGTAGGTTCATATTTTGGAACAAAATTCTTTTCGGTGTTTTTAGTTCCTCGCTTCTTCACCTTGAAGTTGAAGTTTTGCTCTTGTAAGATACTTTGGACAAAAGAAATTTGTCTCACTACTCTTCGAGGATTATACATTGTACAACCGCCAGGATAAAACAACGGTCCATTATAACCCACGATAGGTGAGAAATCAACAACCTTAACATCTTCCTCTTCTTCATCTGATTGAATGGTGTATGGATGGAAAACCACATCTTCAACCGTTGCATTATCCAATGTCTCCATTAACTTCAACACCTTTTTTTTTCTTACCCTTGTCTTGTGATTTCAAAAATTTGTATTTACCAGTTGTAGGCTTCCTATAAGGCCAAGGAGTGTTAGCATGAGACAATTTCAGTTTAGGGAAGTAGTCGTACACCCAAACCTATGAGAAGAAGCCACAAATGATACATTCGCACTATGATTAGTAACAATACACATTCATTCACTTATCAAAAACAAAGTTCAGTTTATTCACAAATATATCTTGAAACACATAAGTTAACGGGGTACCTGAACAAGGGTGTATAAGCCTCCAAAAAAACAACTCTTAAGCCTCAAAACTTTTCTGAGCTCCGCTTGAACGAATGAAAGAACCGCAATGCCCCAACAGTAGTTGTTCACCTCATTAAGAGGGTCCAATAGCTGGAGGTAATGGGCATTTACCACGTAACCTTAAGTGTTGGGGAAGAAAATGGTTCCTAGTTGATATAACAAATAAGCAGTCACATGGTGCTTAATCTTCTCCGGTGTCATCACCAACTTTCATTGAGCAACCAAATCTTTCGTCCCTCCAACCTCCTCAAACAAGACTTTCATCTTGATCTTTTTAAACTTCTTCTTATACGTGCGGTCTTCCTCAAACTCATTATACTCATCACCTTCCTTAGGCTCTTTTGCAGCTCGTCTAAACTCACATTGTACCTTGTCAGCGCTCCATCCTAGACACTTTTCGACCAACTTTTCAAGAAATTCATAACTCATCAAGGGATCGTAGACATCTCGAACACTTGTTCCGGTAATTGGTAGGCATGTGATTCGATAACAATCATCCACAGTTATTGCCATCTCACCAAACGGTAGATGAAAGGTATCCGTCTCTCGATAAACCCTCTTGGCAAATGCAGAAACAGTGACAACATCAAATTTTCGGTACTCATGTTGTATCTTGTTTCATAGTATACAATCAAATACCACCAACCGGACCTCATCACACTCATTCTCTATATTCCATATCTTGTTTTTTTGACGTTTTAGAACACGAACAACATTATTATGATCCTACAAAAACAACATCATATCTTATATACTAATATATATAGAAAAATGTATGTCAAAATATAATAAAATGACTGAGAAATATTGATGGTTAAGATTCAATACCTTTGTCGCAAAGATCTTGGCTGCCCATGAGTTTTTGTAGCCAAGCGATACCTCCCCTCCATCTTTTGGAGTACCATAAGTTGGGTTCTTTGGCGGCAAACACAGATCGTCATCAGGAATGTATGCTATCTAGCACAAGGCTTTTTAGGCGTCTTTCTAGGGTTTTTTTTTTTTAACAATTTCAACTTGTTCCTCTTCCTATTCATCCGAGTCCTCCTCTGATTCTTCATCTTCATTATCTCCATCCTTATCTCCATCTTCCTCATCTTTTTCACCGCCATCATTGTCATCCTCATTTCCTTCTTCTTCTTCAGCTGGTTCCTCTTCTCCACCTTGATTATGTTCTTGATTGCCCATCTCTTCCACAATCTCTTCATTAACTTGTTGGATTACGTTGTCAACATTATCTCTATTGACAGCATCTTGGATGACAACACCCGGTAATGACCCACCTCCAAACTTAGTATTTTGGGCACCTAAGTGTACTCTGCCTCGAGGCGTGGGAGTTCTCATATCTTCCACTAATCCTTGGTTGTATTTTTTGCCTTTGCCACTAATCAAGAAAACAAAAGATATTAGCTTAACCGACAAATGATTGACTAAATCATACGCAACATAAGGGTTCTCGTAGTAAGGTTTGGTTAGTAGCAAAAGTTCACGAAAAATAGGCCAATTCTAAAAAAAAATATGTTCCAGGGAAGTGTTCGGTTAGTCCATCTTTTTTGCGAACATACCGAACTCCACATATATGTAATTATGGAAGAGTTCGCTTTTCAAATTTTTTTTTACGAACAAACCGAACTCCACATGTATGCAATTAGTAAAGAGTTCGGTTTATCAAGGTTTTTTGCGAACAAACTGAACATAGTGGGCAAAGTTCGGTTAAATCATAATTCAACATACTGGGAAAAATAGCACAGTTCGGTTACATTTTTTATTTTATTTTTATTTTTTTTGTAATATGGGTAGAGTTCGGTTACTATATAGTTTTAAAATTTTGCGAACCAACCAAACAGAGTTGGAAAAGTTCGGTTATATGAGAACTCAACATAGTGGGAAAAATAGCACAGTTCGGTTACATTTTTTTTTTTTTTTTTTTTTTTTTTTTGTTATATGGGTAGAGTTCGGTTACAATATAGTTTTAAAATTTTTTGCGAACAAACCGAACTCGCAGTGCGGTAACCTAATTTTAAATCCTATGGAACCGAATTGTTCTTCGTGTTCTTCCTTTCAGGAAGTTCGGTTAAGAAACTAGAGTTTTTGTGAAATGCGTCCTAACCGAACAAGGCACTGTAACTTCCATATGAACCCTATTTTGATGATATCTATTCAATTAAACGAATCAAAATCAAATTAAAAGTAATGGGTTTGGTTGAAAATACATGCGGATCTTTGCCATGTCAGTTTCAGGGTTCTTCAATCATCTATTATAACCGATTATGACTTCACCTTCCGTTTCCACTTCTTTATGAATCTCCAATTCACTTGGCTGATTTGCTAGATGTGCTAAATTGGGACCTTTTCCAGGGAGTCTTTGGGTTTTCTTTCGAAGAACCATTCTTATAGTCGATTGATTAATCGATGATGAAAATTTTATGAATCGACGATTAATCGATGAAGACGATGTTGAAAGGAAGAAGAAGAAGAAGAGGAGAATTTTTATTTTTATTTCTCAAAAACAGTTTCTGTGCGACAAGGGTAGGGAAGGGTCTGATTTTTGGTTTTTGTTAATAGATTAGGATTAGGTTAAACTTTGGTAGTTATTAGTTTAGTTTTAATTTTAATTAGGATTAAGGGCAAATTGGTAATGTCACTACTTTAGGACATCCCTTTTAATTATAAGGTAGATGCCCTTATAAAACAATGGTCCCCAAAAAAGGCTAGTCCCAAAAAACGGTTCTTAAAGAATCAAAAAATATTCTAATTTTAGGCTCAAGCCCATGGTGTAAAATTGGTAAATTTGTAAGCCCAGGATGATCTACTATCCTACTTTTTGCATGGCGTAAAGCTCCCCTCGGTGTTACCATTTCTCTCCGTTTTACAACCGTCTGGACTCTGGAGTCATATTTAGATATGTCATGTTTTCAGGACCTTCTCTTCTTTTTTATCCAAAGGACTGTCCATTTTTGTTCATGAAATAGGAATCGGCAAAGGTTTGTACCGAAGAAGTTTCATGTATACACATTTACTTACCAAAAATGTCTACCAGTATAAACATGTATTGTGTCAAAATTCTTGAAGCAGAGATTAAACGTCTTCAGTAAAGTTGATGCTTTCAGTAATTTTTCTGTGTACAAACAGTTCATATTTATCTTGAGCTGCTGAATATTGCAGGCGATACTTGATTCTGCTTAAAGAACAACAAGCCAAGCTCCATTTCTTTTGCTGCAAAATAATGAAAGAGAAAATAGATAATTTGCACCGAGGAATGCAAGTTCAGTAAACACCAAGTGTCTACACTTTGATCAATACAATAAGTGTTAAAATTTTAAAAACAATTATACGTAATACCTACACGATGGCATAAGCTTTCTATCCAAGTCTAGGAATCCTCCATACAGAATTCCTCTTGCTGCTCCATTTTGAATATTGAATACTCTCTTTCGAATATCAAAAATTCCTGGGAGAAAAGGAATGTCAGTCCCACAACAGTTATCGGTTAATTATCTGCAAAACTTCAAAAGAAGACTGTTTTCCCTTCTTAACCCGACCATCCACTGAGCCAACCATATCTTGGGCGAAGAGTACAAGTGACAACTCTCAGTGTCAAGAAAATACTGCTACAATGGTATTCATAGATGCTTCATCACTCATTCTCTTTCGGCTTTACTCAGTTACGGTAATATACATATACTATTGAACAGGACTAGGATTGAGTATGAGGTACCTGCAACTGTTGTTGACTAAACAGATGGAGCAAACCGGATTCGGCGGAAGCAACTAATTCAATCAGCTCATCATGGTTCTCTGGTATACTACCGGACTCCGCGAGCGAAACAGAAACCTGGCATATATATTTTGCATAATTAGCAATTCTGTGTCTTGACTACTAGGAGATAATTTTGCCTCTGAAAATGTAAGACTACCTGCATACAACGAAGAACAATTTCAGGAAGACAGCACCGGCGACAAAGGCCATGCAAAACATATGTTGCTGGGCCTTCCACGGCTCCCTCCTTGGTTGAATACCAAGCATCCAATCGAGATATCTCCATAGTAACCCCAGCTTGAAATCGGCTTAATTCACCTGCTTCAAACATTAAGCACATTTGTTACAATAAGCGAAGAACATTTAAAGCTTGATTTGTTAATTTCCAATTAACTTATTATATGCCAAAGACTATTATGCTGCTTCTTTGTACAATAACAACGAAGAAACAAATTTATCCCCACGTTCATTTCTTATATTAGTTGACCATTCATAGGGAACAAATGAAGCCTGAGCTCGCGTTCATACCTTTGAAACCTGCTGCCATGACAGTAGCAAGAACACCACCATCGTTATTCTCATGCCGACCAATTCCATCACCTTCGATTCCCAAACAACGAAGCACTATCTCAATAGAATAGTTGTCTTTAGGGGAGATGGAAACATTAATCTGCCCACAGACATCAGGAAGAGATGCATCACCAACATGGAAAGAGAAAGAAATTAAATGCGCCCAAAATCACAGAAAGGAATTAGCCTAAATAAATATTCAAATTTTGGAATTCATTTAACTTAAAATATATATATATATATATATATATACTGATATATATTCAACAATAGGAACAATGGTTACACATTCTGATCCTTAAGGGCTAAGCTAGAAAAAATTCAGTATACAGATCTTTCATACAGGAACTACACTAACAAATGGGATCACTGGTTGGATCTTAGATGACCTTGGATTTCTGGATGCATTTGCCATTTAGTGCAGAAGTGGTGAGGACAAACCTAAGCTTCAATAATTAACATCATATAGGGAGATTAGGACATACCATCAGCTGACGTTTTAAAACATCTTCTTCACTAACGGAAGAATAAAGAGCGCTCGCCAATGTCGTGCAGGAAGTGGCATCTGGACACATACATTCTCCAGTAGGCAAAGATAACATGGCCGTTGCATGTAATTCGAGGTATACAGGCTCCAACATTTCGGTTATGTGATTTTCAGAGGAAGTCAACCATGGTTCTTTTCCTATTCAGAGAAGAAAAAAATCGCAATCAGAATAAACAGAGGTCACATAAATCATACTCCCTCCGTTTCAGGAAAAGTGGTACTTTCACTTTTTCAATTTGGCCTATTTTTAGGGCAAAATGAAAAAGTGCAAGTATCACTTTTCTGAAAAGGAGGTAGTATGTATTTTAAGCTAGCCTAAGAAAGTTATGAGAGAGTTACATCCATGATTTCAAATAGACAAAAAAAAATTAGAGTTGGTTCCTTCAACTCACTTAGTAGCAATGTTAATGATGAGTCTATCGTTTCTTTTCCAGCTGCAATTGCTCTCTCTCTTTCTTCAGAAGAAAGATTATCTGGAGGAATCTCCGCATTCTCCAAGTCTATTTTAAGCCAATTCCTATATGTTGCATCACAAGAGTAGTACTCCCTCTGTTCAAAAGAACAACAGAAATTGAATGGTTTGCAATCTCCGAGTAAAATAATTAAAAACACAGGGATAGAACTATTTGAAGACAGTTTGGAATGCATACCCAGTCTTGAAACTCTAGTAAGTTCTCAGAAGCATTATGGTCTTCAAGCGAATGGAGATTCTCTGTAGGCTGTTTCAAAGGTTCAGCAAGGAAGCTGAGTAGCATGTGTGCTCCAATGGGCATTTTAGGAACTCTCCACATAGAAATCAGAGCAAATTCCCTGAACAGTGTGTTACTACAAAAGCACCAAAGAATTAGTGTTCTCGAAGACAAAAGAATGACGTGTCATGGTAGTCATTAATATATATGAAATGATAAAAGGAGTATAATAAGGTCAACACACTGAGTCCTTCTCTGAAGTTAAAGAATCGATAAATCACTTATCATCAATTAAACTTTTCAGAATGTTTCGTAACCTATCTACCAGGTTGGTGCCAGTAATAGAGGTAGAGTGTGGAGATACGATAAATTATTAAATAAATGAGAAGCATCAAGGTGTAGGATTCTTTACCTATGTATCAAAGCTCTTAAAAGAAGTTTTGCCGTGATAGCCTCAGCGTCACTGATGTGTGATGGAGGCGTGAAACAGAGCCACTGAATTGCCATAGCTTTTTGATGACTCTGCAACCTGTGCTGCTCAGCAACATCTGATGTTTCCTCGTCATATTTACCAGGTTTGATTTCTCGAGACCTCATCAAAACCCTGTTGCCAGTAAATTTAAACTCTACAGTCTACATAGATCTAATGTTATGAATATGAAACAATTTGCTCTCTCCGGCCCAGAGAAGAAAAATGGCAACAGAATAAATTTATTTACCTATCAATAATCTCCTCAAAACTTCCTTTCGTATCATCAGGAGAAAATGGTAAATGTTCCATTGCAGTGAGAAAGATTTTATATTTGACGTCAACCCTGTTAACAGGAACAAAATGCATCTAAGAGAACATGAAATTGTAAGGGTTAATGGCTTTAATAATGGAGATGTCTAAAAAAGAGCCAGACTGAAAAATCATAATCATCTTTTAAACTGTGATTGTCTCGAAGAAATGCAGCAAAAGTATACAGATTAAACAGGATCACAAGAAGTCAGCTCAAATTCATGAGAAGTCCTCTTGTTATACATCACATAATTCAGGAGCAAAACCATAGTGTTCTAGATATCACATTCAATAAGTTTAATCTAGGATAAACAAACCACCTTCCGTTCAGTCGGGCTTCCATCATCTCCACAAAAAGATCAATACAATGGTGGCGTGCAAGCTGAGAAGCATAAACCCCTACCAATTCCTCATGCTGCATCGAAAACAGATACATGGCATACCTGTATTTGCCATCAAGAGACACGTCAAAAAAAAAAAAAATACTTCCTACGTATCCATACAGGAAAATAAATGTATCAAATATTCAAGCATTTCATATATATCATTCAATTGTGTCCATGTTTATGTTTGCCTAGGGTTTAAGACACCAGAAAAGCTTTTCCTCTATTTTTATGCTTATTGAAGTCCATATTAACGAAAAGAAAGTAGTAATTGGCTAGCACTAGCAGTAATTTATGAATTTTGGCGTTAAAATCAATAGCAAATCAGCAATACGACATAACCCAGAACCCAATAATACTCACATCTGGAGAATGATGTCACCTACAGTTCTAAGCTTCTCTCTGAAAGTATCCCTCATTTCGCCAGCCAACAGATATCTAAGAACAAGCACTAGATGTGCACCAAAGCGAATCATCTGAGGATCACCATGAGGCCTGAAAACGAAATTGATGCATTAAATGGCGGCCAACTTACAGTTTCAAAGACGAAAATACAGTTTTTTAAAAACAGGGGACAAGGTTTACGGAGGAACACAAAAGTTCCAAACCAGGGTTTTTGAACTTTCACTTCCAACATGATGGTTAAGATCCTAAACAAAGATCAATTTCGATAATATGCCCATGGAAGGTCCTTTTGAAGCACACTTTAAGGGACAGCTATCGGAGCGTAGCTTTTTGACAACAAAATATCTAATTACCTGAATCCGGAATGATCATCATCTGAAGATGATATCCATGACCACAGAAGGTCCAGAACATGTGGAATATCTCCAACCATGAGATTCATCTGTTCCAGTTAGATATTGCCAGGTATGAGAATCATGAAAAAGAGGAATGTATTGGAAGACCAACATGAGTTTTATGACATACAGTGTCATACATTCAACCCAGAAAAAGACTGATACCTAAACAGAACAAACAAGTGTGAATTTATCAAGAGATTCGAAATTCTATATGTTAGTTAGGAAAGAACGTAATATCGCCCAGAATTGCAAGATATCAGGATCACAACTGAAATAAGTTTTATAACCACCCATATTCCAAAACCAGAACTATATAAGAGGTTGAGATTATTACCTCAATTTGCCGATGCTGCTCTTTGCATCCTCGGGAGACAGCTTCATGTACCAAATCACTGCACGAAGAAAGTTATGAAATCAGATACTGAACATTATCAAGGTGGTAGGGTAGTAAAAGTGGTCCAAATATTTCATATAAAGTGCATACCTTGAATGGAGTTTCTGAAGAAGGGCAGGAAGATCTCGTGGTTGCTGTGTGAGAACATGGCATGGCCAGCTTTCTGTACCAAGTGAAGGGGCCTTATCTCTCTGTCCAGCATTTTCGTCTATTTCATCCCCATATCTTCTCAGTTGTTCCAGTCTGCCAGGTTCTAATCGGGCTAACTCTAAATCTACTAAAACATCAAGCCATGACTTTGACATTGCCCAGCATGCCGACTACAAAGCCAGGAGATCAAAGGACTTCCAACATTAAAAGCATAAAATAAATATAAAGACAAAAAAAAATACATGACAACGTATGAGAGGAAATGAGAAGAGAGGAAAAAGAGAATGGTCCAAATTTGTTTAAATATGGTAGTAGTGTGTAACTGTCTGATGCCAGACACATCATCTCACGCTATGAATTAATCCGTATCAACGTGAACAGATACAAACCGTTTTATGAGTTAATCCTAATCTACAGATCCATAGGATTCGTGAAGTGGCTTTTGGCAGACACATCAAAGTAAGACTTCACCAGGCATCACCTCACAAGTATTTAACAAAAGAACAACCTCCTACTTCTCACTGATCATTCCATGATCTTTGGGTATGGCCTCATCTGAATTAACTTTTCGGTTTCCTCCCACTTCTGAGGATACAGATTTACTTAACACAGTGAAACATTCAATCATAAGGTAGATTGAGATCCACTAATAATCAACCAATAAAAATATACCTCCCAGTCCGTGCATATAGGAAGCAAGCGCTTCAAGTTACTGCATTGGGCCGCATATATAGCTGGCTCATATTTCCCAACATCTTGGTCCGCCATCTTCTGCATGAGCATGTGATATACTAGAATGAGTAAAATAAAATAAAATAAATGACAAAAAATCATTAATACTTTTTGCTCAAGACATGAAAGCATTTCATATGGACAGAACATAGATGTGTTGATAATACTGAAATGCAAGGATACCGAAACATGAAGGTTTAAGAGTCACTAAAAGGTGAAAGGACTTCTTCATGAAAATCTTGACTCCTACCTCAGAGGCACAATAAGAAGCCCATTTCCATAGACGCCATTGGTGACCAACACGACTTTCCAACTCAATGGCTTGCAAAGTTCGATTCTTCCCATTCTTCATCAAAGCTTCAATTGAGGGGAATAAGTCAATTCCTCCAAATGGACATAGAGTTGCAGCTCTCCAAGGCTGTCACATCAGGTGGGAGAGTTCAACATTGCATGGAGAAAGAAAATGGCTGTAATTAAATTACCTGAGACTTGTGCATACTACATACCTGCCCAGCAGATCGGCAAAGCTCACATGCCTCCTCCAGTCTTCCTGCTCGTAATAAAGTCCAGACATCTTCTAGAAGTGATTCATCTTGTTTCTGATTAATGTAAGCAAGAAAAAAAAATCAGCTTTAGCAGAATGATAAATCTAAAGAGATGGGACTAGTATGAACTTTAAAATACTTTGTCATCAGGCATTAGTTGAGCCATTTCACGTGTTGGAGCATCAAAATCCAAGTGTTGAATAATGGAAGCATCAGCAGGCCTCTTCTTTAGACACCTTTGAGTTTGATGCCAAACTCCAGAGCTTGGGAGATGGGTACCAACATGACATCCTTTGACCTGCAAACATAATGATTTTGTCGTATAACAGTTCTGAAGATAATGACTCCAAAAAGTGTTGTAGTTTGTTTGTTTGTTTGTTTGTTTGTTTGTTTGAAACGTACAGTAAGTTGTAGTTGAGTATGAAATAATATACTTTAATCAAATCATTTCCCTGACACACACTATCAGACTCAGATAGCAGACCTTATTTCCGTGGACTAGATTTGTTTCTCTTTGCTTTGCTTATGGGTCGTAGACTAAAAAAAAAAACAAATTATTACCTTATTCTCTAAATCCAGAGCTTTAGAGGCCAACTCTTCAAGCCATTGGACAATTCGAAGGCATGATTGTGCTTCATGGTCTACCATGACAAACTGGCATGCCGCCAGGTGTGAAGTTGTTGGAGACTGTCATAAGACAACAGATAGTTTAAGAGAAAAATCGTTACACCTAATGCTTAACCAGATAAAAAACATGTTGGAAAGAATTTTGAAATGCTAACAAGAGAAATAATACCAGAATCAAGTCTTGTGGAAGCTCTTCGTTCCCTGCAAGATGGCCAAAAGTAATTTCAGAGAAATTCAATCAAAAAGGATGTAAGATGTGAAGCAACCAAGAGCAAGAAGCTTCTGTCAAACATATTTCAAGAAAAAAGTTAATTACAAAATATATAGATCCACAAATAATTAAATGGATAGAGATTATTTCCTTTTCCATATAGATACCACAGAAGAGACCAAGAAGCAGCTTCATCAAGCAGCAAACGAGCCTTTTGCCTTATCAACTTATCTTCTACAACTCGATGCCTTCCGCTCGATCCATACCTACAAGTAGTGCACAAAATGGAACGAAATAATGTTAAAAGCAGACTACGTTTAGGTACTTAATCTTAATTGTTGGGTAAGAAAAACAAGCATGCCCGAAAATGACATTAAAAGGCACAGTATGGAGACAAATAACCTATTCATTAAAAATAAAACAAGCAACTCGAATGAGTAAGATCTTTTTAAAACAAGTTCAACAATGTATAATCTCCACTAAGAAAAACATCAACTAAACAAGTATACCCCAAAAGGTCAAATGAAATCATATCAACTCATACCACCTGTCCTGCTTTTTAGCAGTTAGGCATACAATACACACCTAAGAGACTCTGATACATTTCGACATGTCTCCTCGAAACGCAATATAAGGTCAGGGAAAGGCATCAATCCTGCAATACGAGATATGTCGGTTATAAACGAACCTTCTACAAAATAACACATCTGAATAGTATTAAAGACCAAGTCGGATCATTCAACCAGGTAAGAGTAAGGATTTCAGTCACCGCAAATGGCACCACAACATCCTTGTTAGATCAATTGCAAATTCACATGTACTTTGATTTCCAAGTCTGAGGGTCCAATCACATATGACGCGACCTTAAATAACCAGCATCTCTTCTTGATATGTGTTAAAGGGCACGCACTAACATCTTATCGTTCCATTCCTCTTGTTACTTCAAATTACATCTGAGCGATTCACTTTTTCATATAATAGATACAAAAGCGTTTATGTTCAATTGAAAGTAAATTGGATAATCAGGGAAAGGCCAGAAAATATTATTCCATCAGTAGATCCTAAACCCTATGCCCTGGTAATCATACGTATACTAAAAAATCTGATGGTGACTAGTAGTACTTGCCACTTACACAAACTTTCAAGGCTCCAACAGCTTGGCAACGCTAGAATAAGGGAAACCGACTAACTGATAGAGTTCAAAATTGATACTCCAACTCAAAAATACAGATTCTAAAAGTAAAATATGTCACTGGACCTATTAGACCCACGCATCTGGGTGGGATCTCAACCCCTATTTTTTCTTGTCGTCCCACACTATCCTAAGAACAACAAGTATACTTTCAGTTCCTTGTATTTCGTTTGCAGCTCTCATTTATTATACAGTTCTTTTTGTGCCTTTTCCTAATAGTAAAATCTCCAACATTATCAGTATCTACACTCTTATCTGACGAAATGAATCTAAAATTCTTATCCAACTAAAACAAGTACATATATACAAACAAAAACAAAAATAAACCTAAATTTTCTCAAATTACGTAGAGAATGTGAAACACCACCTTGAATCGCAGGATCAAGTAACGAAGCAAACACGGCATAAGTCGACAATTCCCCAGTATCAACACCAAACACATCATCAACAACAACATCCTCCTCATTCTTAATTCGTCTAACCCCACCAACATCATCACCATCATCAACACTACCCAATCGCCTTTTAAACGGCGTAGATGTCATTCTTCCATCAAACCTGCTATAATAATCCCCTCCTCCTTCCTCAATTTCTTGTTTAATTTCATCAATAAGTAATGCCCCATTAGGTCTACTCTCTTGGTACGGAGAAAAATTCCTTTTCCTAAACAAAATCAATGAAAATTTTAGGGTTTTTTTTGTTGTTGATTAGGGTTTTATGTATCAAAATTGGAAGCAAAAAAAAATTTACTTACCCGTATCGACGGAATGTATCTCTGGAACTGAGATCTTCTGGATCGAAATAACTTGGAGAAGTCTCCATTTCCGTATCCATTTGGATGAGGTGATTTCTGATTCTAGGGTTTGGATTTTGAGTTTGTAGATTCAGAAAATTAAAACCCACTTTTGGACTGAGAAGGGAGGAGAAGAACTAAAACCCTAGAGGGCGGGAATTAGTAAAGAAGATTGTAAATATCAGTCGTGTTTAGTTTAGGTTTTTAACTCGTGGACCAAATCGGGACTCATTTTTCGTTTTTAGGAAACGATTTGTATATACTGAATCGTGAAGTGAGTCGATTTTTGAATCATATATTTTTCCTATGATGTTTTAAAAAATCTATTCCTATTATGGAAAGAGCGGAGATTTTATCTTACTAAGAAAAGTCTTCAAACATTAATTCTTTATTAAAGCACTTAAAATAAATTAAGGTTCCAAGACAAAATATTTGGGTGTTATTGGAAGTTTTTGGGAAAATATGAAAACCTTCAAGTATTGTGGAACAAAAAATAACCCTAAAACATCATCTAAAATGGAACGGAGGGAGTATATTTTTCCGATAAAAAATAGTATTGAATTATGGGAAAAGTTTAACAAAATTTACATATGTTTGCCAAATTTTATAAAAGTAAAGATTTTTGTTATAGGGAAAGCTAAATCCTACCAGGAAATTCGTACCTAGCTGAGCTAGTCATCCCCGTTTCTCAAAGTTTCATGTGTTCCAGGAGGTCCCAGATTTGAGCCCCAATGACGTAATATTGCAGAAATTAACATGAAGGTAGAGTTAGTTTGCCCCCTTGTGACACAATCTCAGCCCCCATTCGGCTCCCTTGGCTAGGTTACCCCTTGAGACTCGCTGGTAGGCTAGCTCAGCAACCTATTCAATTAATGTAGTAGTATGTTGTTGGAGCTTAGCTTGTTAGGCTTCCAACTAGTTAATGTAATACTCTTTATCAAAAATTATTAATCTTTATGAAGAAAAGAGAAGTTTTTATTTCCACCCATCTTAATCCTAGGTCACCTTCATTTGAAAGTTTGCTTTCCCAATAGGTTTTAGCTTTCCCTATAACAAAACTTTATTATTCATTGTCAAACAAATGATGGCTCAGTTTGGAATGTTGGAACGCCTCAAGTTCGATTGCTGCCAAGAGTATTTTTGCAAAAAAAAAAAAAAAAAACATGCACAGGATTTAGTTGGATGACGAGGTGTCAAACTCGCAAAAGATAAATTCCTTATTTCTCTTAACATTAACCACTAGTACAATGACAAGCAGGTTCGTTCCTAAGAGAGAGTTGAGTCAAAATTGTCGATTAAATTTCTGAATGAGAATAATGCAAGACTATATAAACAAATATTAATGCAAATATGAAGATGAGATTGATCAAGGACTCTTTCTCAGCCTTGGAGCGTGAATCTTATTGACATAGCTATGTTTCTGCAGAGTACCCATTACTAATAACCCTAGAATATTTAGTACGCTCAAATATTCCACAATCTCATAAGTTCACCGGGAAAGTGCTCGACTATTGGATTCAACTTATTCGAGCTACGTAGAAGTACACTCTCTAGATACAACTCAATCAAGTGCTTTAAGTTCCGTGAGATCGGTTATTCCTAGTGAAAAATACATAAGATCGACCCATCTATTAGTGTCATTCAAAACATACGGATACTTAACAAAATCTCATCGTCAATATTCATATTACGCTACTTGTATTAAAAGTCTATAGATAATTACGGGTCGAAGAGGTCTTAACTAGCAATAGAATCATCAATCAACCATTCAATTTGCAACTTAAACGATTAAGAAATAACTCATAATCAAGCAATATTGGCACGGTAGAGAATGAACAATAACAAGATAATTATGAGAAAACAAGCTTTTTAAATATCAATTAGATTTCATGTCCGGATGTTGAAATCGTCCCTAATTAAATATGCTTAGCTACTGGAGTTCATAATGAAACAAAATAAAAATATATGAAAATGAACAAGCAAACCAAACAGCAGCATGTGAATGGATGTTGGTGTAGTGATGATGAACTGATGAGTGTTTTGTATGGACAGTATTGTTGTTGTATTGATGCTACAGTCGAAGGTCTCGAACTCAGGCCTGCGCAGTGCTATGGTGATGAATGTATTGCTGGTCTGGCTTGTAGACTGATCTTGAAGGTGCATTGAGTGGAGGTGTTGGTGATGGATGGACTGGTGGTATGAACTGCAGCTATTGTTGTGAAAGGTGGTATGTTGTTACTGTGTATGTAGATGTATGCAATGGATGGAGTGAATGGACTGCAAGTGTAATGGAAGGGTGATATACAGATGAGGTGGTGGTGAAGATGATGTATGAAGTCGCGACGATGGTGGTGACTGGTGTGGTGGTTGTTCAGCGAGCGAAAGCACGTTGAAAATGGGGTTGCAACAACTGAAGGGGGTGTAAGATGATTGAAACTGTAGCCTTCCGTCTTTTTTATTGCTTAAACTTTCATGTTTTTACGAATCTTATAAACCCCCGCATTCCTAAATCATCTCGACTTCTAAAATTACTAATCAATCAGTCACCGTTCATCTTAATTTGACGGCAACAACTCTCTTCATAACAATCTCCACAACCTGGCATCTCTCAGTTAATCTAAGTTATTTTCAATTTGAAACATTCCCAAATGATATCAATGACGAATATCATCGCTTGGGCTACTTTCAGATGAATAATCTTGAATCATAACTTACAGGGTGTTAGTCGTGGGAGATTTTGATGTATTTCAAGGGAGTTAGCAAATCCCCTGTTAGTCGTGGGGGAGTTTCTACAAATACCTCAAACTCCCTGTTAGTGGTGAGAGATTTCTAGGGAGTTTCTACAAATACCTCAAACTCCCTGTTAGTGGTGAGAGATTTGATTAGAATCTATTAAACTCCCTGTTAGTCATAAAACACTAGAAGTATAGGGAGTTTACAATTTGGGGGAGTTTGAGGGAGTTTCGTAATGTTTTTGTGCTTGAACAAAATCTCTCAAAAAACAAGAGATTTCTGGGGAGTTGGGGTTAAACTCCCCCAAATTGTCTAGACTCTCATACACTCCCTCTAAATCCCTACGGATTTAAATACATTAAAATCTCTCAAACTCTCTCACGACTAACCCAGAGTTAGTTAATGAACAATAAATTGTTCTTAACTAAATTCATCAAGTATATGAATGACTCTTGCTTTGAATCATATTTCGAGATGTTTATGAAGACAAGCATGACTCGATACTTCTTCTATGCAATGTTTAAAGTCCACGTAGTCATACGACTTAGTCTCAAAGACAGAAAGGTGAATATTTTTGAGTAATAGGTTGGTTTAGTCTTCACATACCTTTTGTTGATCAAGTTCTCCAAATGACTTTGATTGTCCTCCGTCTTCAATAAGTGATTCAGTGATGTCTGATACTCAACTGACACTTCTAATCCTAGTCCAAGACCTGACTAATATGTAGATTGGAAGGCAAGATATAGTTTTGTACAACTAAATTTGACAACATGATTGAGATAGCAAAACTTGCGAGTTCGATTGAGAAGTGCCCTAACACGTAGCAACTATTCGGATGTGGTTGATTTCTTCCAGAGTGTTACACGTGCGGACACGTTGCATTTGTTCAGATGTTATTTCGACAGATGTGTCTTTTTTCCTTTTGTGCTATAAATAATTTATTCATGTTTATTGGTCTTCGTTGTTCCGTTGTAGCACTGTCTCTGTACTATCTCTGCCACCTTTTTATTTTAATTTATATTCTCGATTTTACGAGATGGCTAATGATTTTGCTTGTTCGGCGTCTTTTTATTACTGTGAGTATTTTTTTTGAGTGCTTGTTTATGCATTTTTTTTTATACAAGTGCTAACTCCTTCCATTATCTGCAGACGAGCTGTTGAAGTCTCTCATCCCTCGTATTTTTCGAGTATCAATGTTTATATTTGATTAAAAACAAAATTAAAACGAAAAGATGATGACAGTTTTTAAAACAACTAAGACTATGGATTCTACCATTAATCATTTTCAAGTGGTTTATAAAATATAAAAATCCAAGTAATTCTAGCAAATAGTGAGATTCTCAATTATTGTAATTCACAAGCGTGGCAAATTAAAAGACTAAATTAACTTAAGAATGAACCGTCAAACAAAATTACAATTACAATAAATTTAGAAAATCACTTGTTCCAATTAAAAATAATGCAAAAAATCGTAATAGAATTAACAAAGTTATTGTTAAACAGAATTACCACTTAAACATGAAGTCATGGCTTCCTCTTTTGCCTTAGCGACGGAGAAGTTGCTACTCATAGTGCAATAAGAACACCTTAATAAAAGTTATAGTACAATTGTTTGATTATTCAAACTCCAAAACTAATAGCAGATATTACAAAGAGATGAAAAAGATAAAAACAAAAGTTTAACTCTCTCCAAACTTGGATACACTCCTCCCCTGTCCCCCATTTAATCCGTGAAGTCTTTGATATATATATATATATTATATCAATGGATCCCCCAAAATTCCATCACTTATATAAATAAAATATTGGTTTCAACATTAATTGTGTAATTATTTCAAAATCTGTTTGAAGCTAAATTTGGCTTCAACATAAACGTGTTATTTTATTTTATTTTTATTTTTGATTAGAAGAGAAGATTTATTGAAGAATTAGAATGTACAGAGTTCTACAAGAAGTAGAGATAAAAAAGGAAAAAGAAAGCAACAAGATTAAACAAGCAGGGCTTCCCAATTAGCCATTACAATAGAAGCAAAATTTATATGTAGTCTTCTTCCAGCTGCATTTGCCCAAGAGAGGATTAAAGATTTAACTTCCATCTCTAAGTCTGAGTCTGTTTTGAATGTATGATTTTTCTCAAAAGTTCGTCTATTTCTCTCCGTCCAGATTGTAAATATAATTGCAGGTGGTATTAAGCTCCAAACGTATTATTTTATTTCACCAATACAACATTTTCTGGTCATTCAACATTTTGTATAGTAATTGAAATTTGAAATGAGGCTGAGGTGGTGTTGGTAAAGGATCATGGTAGTGGGTATGGGGGTGATGTGAGAATAAGAGAAGGAGGTGTTGGGGGTAGTGGTGGGAGAGTGAGGAGGCGGATATAGACATCGTGGTGAGTTTGGTGGTGTTGGAAAAAGATAGGGAGGTGCTGGTGATGTTGGTGGGTGAGAAGGTGGTGGAGCCCGAGCTATTGTTGATGGAAAATCTGGACATTTAGTGGGTTTGTCGGTGGTGTGGGATAAAGAGAAGGAGGTGCTAGTTGTTGGGGAGAAGGAGCAGATGATATTTGTGGAGGATTTGGACATGATTGCTGGTTTGGTGGCGGTGCGGCGGTAGGAGAAAGTTCTGGTGATGGTGGTGGGGGAGGAGGTGGTGGAATTAAAGAAGGAAAGAAGAAAAGCCAACGAGAAGAAGGAGAAGAAGAAGAAAAAAAAAAGAACTGAAATATTTATGCGGGAAGGGCATGCAGTGGTTGTATTATTTAATAATATGATTTCAGGTGAATTTCCTCTGCTGTGGTTAAAAGCTGAATCAAGCTCTCTTCCTAGAGCTTCTGGTCCCACCAAAAATATTTAGACCAATAGAAACCTTCGGTTTTTCACACCACCAATATTACTCCAGAAACACCACCAACGAGTAATCACCGAGTTTCTTAATATCAAGTTTTTTCTCCCCACTGCCTAATCTTCTCCCTTTTCCTCTCTCTATGTTCTCCTTAACTGTCTCTTTAGTTCCTAAAATTTCTTCTTAGGTGATCATATCTACCTTGATTGTTCATTGTTGATTTGGCTCTAATTATTGTTCATTGTTTGCATCTACGATTTTAGTTGCTCTGGATGTTCTTTACGGTTAGTTTTTCAGTGTTTTTTTGGTTAGGGTTTGTAAAATAATTTAATACAATTGAAGACTTCGTACATTTTCTTTCAATCGAATCTGACGCGACTGATAAGCATCTTTGGTTATTTTTTTTTTGTCCTCGAATTAGGGTTTTCTTCTTCTCTTTAATTAACGATACAAAAGATAGGGCAAGATATATCAGGCTGATTGGTTTTCGCTTATTAACATTGGTCTTAGGTACATGGCCCGAGATGAGTACGCAAGCATTCACTAGAAAAAAACAAAAGGTTATGCGTCGAGCAACTACTTGCTAAAAGAGCTTCATTGTGGTGCAATACTTTGGTATCAAGAGAGCACTAAAAAATCACGGGCTAAGGAGGATTGCGAGTTTAGCCAATGTTGCTCAAGAGGTATGTAAATCTATGCTACTGCGTGAAGCTCCAGAATTCAGTATTTTTTTTTTTTGTTATTGACACAGTTTTTTTTTTTTTTTTTTAAAAAAATTCTTCTACTTAAAGCTCAAGAACTTTAATTTGTTGTTACACATATGTATCACAAATTCAGTTTATCTATGAGTTTTTCTTTCTCACAAATTACAGAAGCCAGGATAAGTAGTAGGTTCGTAATTGGCGCAGGTGAAATTTTCTCATCTTAATCTTCTCTACTTCCGTTTTATGTTGTTATTATAATTTATGTTGGTTTTTTCCTGTAATTTTTTGATTATTAATTAATAATATGATTTCAGGTGAATTTCCTCTGTTGTGGTTAAAAGCTGAATCAAGCTCTCTTCCTGGAGCTTCTGGCCCCACCAAAAATATTTAGACCAATTTAAACCTTCGGTTTTTCACACCACCAATATTACTCCAGAAACACCACCAACGAGTAATCACCGAGTTTCTTAATATCACGTTTTTTCTCTCCACTGCCTAATCTTCTCCCTTTTCCTCTCTCTGTTCTCCTTAACTGTCTCTTTAGTTCCTAAAATTTCTTCTTAGGTGATCATATCTACCTTGATTGTTCATTGTTGATTTGGCTCTAATTATTGTTCATTGTTTGCATCTACGATTTTAGTTTCTCTGGATGTTCTTTATGGTTAGTTTTTTTCAGTTTTTTTTTTTAGTTAGGGTTTGTAAAATAATTCAATACAATTGAAGACTTCGTATATTTTCTTTCCATCGGTGTTACAATACTGCCAAATTATATCTGACGCGACTGATATGCATCTTTGGTTTTTTTTTTTGTCCTCGAATTAGGGTTTTCTTCTTCTCTTTAATTAACGATACTAAAGATAGGGCAAGATATATCAGGCTGATTGGTTTTCGCTTATTAACATTGGTCTTAGGTACATGGCCCGAGATGAGTATGCAAGCATTCAATAGAAAAAAACAGAAGGTTACGCGTCGAGAAACTACTTGCTAAAAGAGCTTCATTGTGGTGCAATACTTTGGTATCAAGAGAGCACTAAAAAATCACGGGCTAGGGAGGATTGCGAGTTTAGCCAATGTTGCTCAAGTGGTATGTAAATCTATGCTACTGCGTGAAGCTCCAGAATTCAGTATTTTTTTTTGTTATTGACACATTTTTTTTTTCTTTTTCAATTCTTGTACTTAAAGCTCAAGAACTTTAATTTGTTGTTACACATATGCATCACAAATTCAGTTTATCTATGAGTTTTTCTTTCTCACAAATTACAGAAGCCGGGATAAGTAGTAGGTTTGTAATTGGCGCAGGTGAAATTTTCTCATCTTAATCTTCTCTACTTCAGTTTTATGTTGTTATAATTTCTGTTGGTTTTTTCCCGTAATTTTTTGATGGACATAGAAAGGTTCAAAGAGTGGTTTAAATGATCGAATATGCAAAATATGTTATATTATTAACAAGGTAGGTTTTCCATCAATTTCTTTAATGCTAACCCTGATTTATAAATGATAAAATAATGCCGGGAGTACATGTTTATTGTTGGTCGGCGATCAATAGATTTGAACTTAAAATTCAAGAATACGGCATTATCCACTTCTCTTAGGGCGAAATTCTGTTATCCCATGGTTAGATCGTCCTCTTGGTACATGTTGAGCCAAATTAAGAAATGTTGTGTACTCTTAAAATGACTTCCATACCGCGTAGAACACCTACGACAAGTCAGGTTGTGAAAATTCAACACAAAATGAATTGATTAAACTGAAAAATGTACGTGCCGTAACCATGTGTATCGCTTGAAACAATACAACACTAAAAGATATCTGTATTGTTAATTTTTATCAACATATTGTCCAAATGCAAATTTGAAGGAAATTTTGAATGGTATATTGATTGTCCTTTTGGTACTTGCAATTGCTTATCTTCACTTGCACATTTAACATGTATATATGTATTAGGACCAGACTTACTTTAGCCATTGGAGTGTATATGTATTCACAAGTTCTGAGATCTTTGCTATCACCATGAAAGCGCATTTTTCACTAATATCGTCATGTACTGTTGTTAACTCCGCTTCCATCTATGTATGGTTTGTATGAACCGTGTTTTATGAATTAAGCACATTTAATTTTTTGCTATCTTATGTTTGCTTAGGGTAGTCCTATAATATGTAAGGATTGTGCATATTTACTCATAACGATGAGATAACAAAATGATTCACCAACATGATGAGTTCAGGAAACTTAATGATGTATACTCATTATGCCGAATACATGTCTTGCATTCTTTTTTAATGGGCCAAGTTGTAGATACCAGAATGCAGAATGGAGACCCGAGTCTCTTCCTGATGAAACAATTAGATAAGTAATGGAACATTTATTACCTGACCATGGAATTTGAAGCCTTAATTCTTACTTTCCTCAGGTGAAGAAGAATATAAAGAAAATGGTCAGCATTATGTGATGGAGATATGTAAGCACTACTGAATATGGGGATGCCCGCCCCAAACAATAAAAAATTGTTCCAGTCTTCTAAGTATTTGCTTTGGATGGAAGAATAAAAGACTAGATGGAAAGGAAGAACTAATAAATTCATTTGTTGGTATGCTCATATTCTGATATGATTAGCATCTTCAAGTAGCTTTACAGTTTATTCTTCACAATATCTTTATTTTTCCAATTTTTCCTTAGTAGCAAAATAAATAAAGCAAATATGTTACTATTCAGATATTTGTTTTTCATTTATTTCAATATGTTTAATAAAAGAAACCTATTATAGGGGCTCCAAGAAAAGTGTTTTGAGGGCTTCTAAGGATTCAAATATCCTACAATGAAGATAAGGGGACTTAATTTATAAGAAAATAAATACTAAAATACCCATAACCTATTAAATATTGAAACCTAGAACTAATTTGTTTTCATTCCTCTCCTTTAATTTTTCCATTTTCTTCTTCCCCATCACCTCCATTGCCTATTTCTTCGATTAATTGTCAATTCCCAAAATAATTCATTATCGATTAACACCACTTAATCCACCCGCAATGACTTCAATAATGTAAAAATCAAAAACCCACCTTATTTTATTGGTTTCAATGCATGGATAAGCGGAATCGATCGAATTTGGTTTTTAAAAAAAACAGTTTCAGAAATGTCTACGGTTGGGAAAATTTATATTTCCCAACCGTAGACTGCCTACGGTTTAGAAGTATGAATTTTCCCAACAGTAGACATTTCTGCCTACGGTTGGGAAGTATGAATTTTCCAAACCAGTATGCGTCTGATTGGGAAATATGAATTTTACCAACCGTAGACATTTTCCTTTCTGATTGGGAAGTATGAATTTTCCCAAACAGAAATGCTGTCTGGAGTGGGAAATATGAATTTTCCCAACCGTAGACGAATGAAAAAATAAGTGATGGGTTTTCTTAGTTTTTTATTTTTATAATCGCCATCTTTATCACAACGGAGAAGAAGAAGAGAGAAAAAAGAATAATAAGTTTTTTTTTATGATCATCATCTTCATCATGATGTATGAATAAATATAGAAGGAGAAGATAATAGATTAGTTTTTGTATATGATCATCATCTTCATCATGATTTATGAATGAAAAGATAATAAATTTAATTTTATAATTTATGAAGGATATTTTAGCCATTACAAAAAATAATTGGATATGGGGTTTTGTTGATTACTATTTCATAACCCAATTTTATCATCTTGTGAGCCCTCAAAACCCAATGTTTGGAGCCCCTATAATAGATTTCTAATAAAATTGCTTTCGATGAGCAAGCAGAAGTCTTAAAATGTTCTGAACGTCTTAATTTTCTACTTTTAAGAATTATTGGAATTGGTAAGACACATTTCTGCAAAGATTCATCTACTTAGATTAGGGACAACCAATCTCAGCCCGTGCAGAGCACGGGCGCAACAACTAGTTACAAAATAAAAATAACTAACTATTTCATAAAATTGGAGTTTTTGTTTTATTTTTGTTGAATATGGAGTTCTTATAAATAGTTAGATTTTTTGTCTAGTAAATATGGTTACCACCGTGTTTTACACCATTTCATGTATATAAAATGGTGGATTTTGGAACTAATAATTCCACGCTGATCAAAACACTAGCCTTCGTACTCAGTATGTATAACATGAATAAGGGCAACCTAATTCATTGCCTGTAGTTGTCACAAATCTCACAACCACACCCTTAGTAAAATTTATTGAACAATCTAAGAAACCATAATAAGAATCTCGAGAACTTTTATTAAAATCTTTAGATCAAGTACAAAGATATGAGAAAACCCTAACTTGGTTAGCAAATAATCTTTCTCTCTCCTAAATATCTTGTCTAAGCTCTCCAAAAAGATCTCTCTCCTTTACAATGGCGCTCGGATCCTTATATAGGAGTTTACATAGTGGAGGACAGGTAATTTCGGATCTGACGTGCGTCAATGTCGCGTAGAATTTATCCTTGACGCACAGTTTCTTTACTGCCACACGGTTCTTCACACTTTACTCGTGATTAAGTGACGTCATCTGGTTCATCATCCTGGATATGTCGCATGCGCTTGTATTCGCTTAACATCAAGGGATTCATTTCCCATACAAAATGAATGTGCGGTATTTTGTACCCACATTGCCAGTAAACTTTGAGTTAGAACTTGGAAGATTAGACATGTTATATAGTATTGAGTATGAAGCCTAGCGTTTTGGTCAATGGGACTATTCTAATAGTGGAGTTGAGATTCAGATAGAAAAAGATTGGACATAACTTAATATTTCCAAAAAAAAAAAATCGGTCAAAGTTAGTCGTACACTCGTACTAGGCATGAACGAATGATCTCTCTTTCTCGGAGCTTCACCTAGCTAGATAGCTCAAGGATGATTTTTACGACGGTTGTCATTTGAGACATGAAGTATATGATTGATTACGACTTAAGATTTTCAACAACTTCGTTAATTACATGTAGTACTTGGTGTTTGTGCATGAAGTTAGCTTAGCAGCTCTCAACCACCCAGCAGCCAAAAGAACTCATGGAAATTTTTATTTCTCAGCTCTTAACCTCTCTTTTCTTTCTTTCTTTTTCCAGCATTAAATTCTTTATTTTTTGTCATAATCATCAGGAATAAGGGAATGAAGATTTCATGTTTTTTTTTCTTTATTCGATCGAATAACTCGTGATCATTGCAGGGTCCCTATCGGCCATGCATGATTCCCTGCCAAATAAAGAACCTGTGTAAGAGTCTGATTTAAGCCATGACTGCCTCAGTATATATGGTATGCCATCTTTTTGTATGTCTATTCTTAATTTGGTAAGTGTGTTTAATTTTGGAACTTCCAAGTATAGGTGTTGAACTTTCATTTTTGCTTTTAAGTTCTTAAATTAATTAATTAAAAAACTAAATCTAGCTGTAGATCACTCACTTTAATTGCCTGTTCAAACTTCAAACCAGAAAACATACATAGGATCAAAAGATTATGCTGAAATTGAACAAAAGATTTGTTAGCCAATCATCCACCAGTTTAGTCTAATCAAGAATCTATTATCATAGGATCAAACTTTTACTTTGTTCATGAGTTTAATAATTAATTTCATAATTAGAGTTAAACTTTAAACACGTGGGGCCTAATTAACACTTAGCCGGGGCCTTAAACCACCTTAAATACCTCCATCATCCAAGAGTAATGACACACAATCACCACTGCAATAAAAGTAGAACTAGATCCCGCTCTTAGATAAGCTTTGAGAGATCGTGAGTTGATCATTAGATTTCACTCAACAACTAGGAAGTGTTTTTGCTCAATCTACATAAAATCCTATATTGATGATTATGGCATTATCATCATCGTCGCACCAAACCCTAATGACAGGTATCTTCATTTTCCTGCTTCTAGTATTGCAGCAACACTGTTACTCAGCATGCGCTCGCAAACTAGAATTGCATCCCTCCGTAGCTGAAATACCAAAAATCAGCTCTTTGAAGAGCATAAAATCACCACCAGAAATTAGACAAACATTACCGTTCATCCACCGCTCCAAGAAAATGATGGACGCTTTTCGGCCCACATCCCCTGGTCACAGCCCCGGAGTTGGTCATGAAGAACCTCCGGGTCATAAGGTATCACCATAGTGGGATAAATACCATTCTCTCTCTCTATATAAATATGCATGTTATCAATACCTTAATTAATTAGGTATAGTTAGTTAATTAAGGTTATCGAGTTTTGGGAAAGTGAAGGAATGCTTGGTTAATTAGTGAAGGAACTGATATAAGATTTGGTGATCGATGATGCACGTGAAATATATAAGCTGTCAAGTCTTGGAGTTTATATCTGTTTACAGGATCATGGTAAGACCCGAAGCTATGCAACATGAATCATATAACGTAATAATAGCGTATTATTACTGGCATGATGAGCTCTGGGCATGCATGGGATATGTGGATCATCATCATATATATGCTATTGTGTTTTGCAGTATTTGCATTTTTTTTTTTTCGTTGCAATACTATTTGAATAATGTTGTAACTGATTGTAACAATTTAAATTTAAATATATGACTTTTTTTTTTTCGGAAAATGGGTCATTTGTCCAAAAAAATTTAAAACACTGTTCAAATGGACGAGTAAAAAATTTTATGGGTAAAATGGACACAAAAAAAATAGCAAGGATGAAACTGGATTCATCCTGGCTTAAACTTAAAAAATAGCGAGGATGAAACTGGATGCATCCTGTGTAAATTAAAAATAAGAAAAAGTATTTGAAAATGGGCGGGATGAAACTGGTTACATCCTGCCTATTTTTAAATTTTTGTCAATTTAAACAGTATCAAAATCTAACTGTCCTTTTCACCCAGGAAATTTTAATTTTGGTCTTTTTAACCAATTTTGTGTTTTTTTTTTTTTGTGTGTTATATGAATTTAACGTTATCTCTACTATCTCCGCTTACATTTGATTTTGATAGTTCATATATTTTTTTTTATCGTACATGATTATCCATATATTGTTGCATACTTTTTTTCTTTTCTTTTTAAGCTTGCATTTATTAAAAGAAAATTATGTTACAATTACAAGGAGGGATTTAGTATCCACAAAGTCATGGAAAATAATTTGATTGAAAGAAAATTATGTTGCAATTACACGGGATATTTAGTTTGTGATTTCTTGTAATTTCAGGTTTAATAACTGCTTTATTTGCTAAAAGGAAACATCTTGGAAAGCTAATTAATTATATGTCAGTTCATGCAACATGCACCCATGCCTCAATCTTCCACCCGCTAAATTTCATTTGTTTTCTTAACAGCATGCGATGTGACTTGTGAGAGTTTCTCTTAACCGCACAAATATTTGTTGATTCTGCTTTTGACGATTACTTAAAGAGATTATCTTAATTAATGCTAATATTAATCGTCATCAACAACTGACAATATTCTCATCTTTTTTAAATGTTTCAACTGAACTTAATTTATGGTTAAAATACAGCTTAAAACCTAGGCCAATTAGATTTGTGATCTCTATATACTTTTCCCTACTATATGTCTACCTATCTCTATATATGTATATGTATAGAAAGATTCCCGTGCTACGGACCATGAGTAAGCTTTCTCAATTATTTCATTTCTGTTTTGATTTCTTCTTTATTCATCCTAAATTATTCCTAATAAATTTTATAAGAGAATAGTGGAGTGGATAAGAAGTGTACTCTGTTGCAAGATAGAGTACACTGCCTAGTTTATTACAGTGGCATGATTAGCGTTTCAACAATTGTTTTTACATAAAATGGTGTGAAACACCAAGGTGATTATACTTATTAGAAGAAAAAAAAATCAATTCATGGCTGAAATCCATAACTCAATATTTCCAATGAAAATGGGAGAGTACTAACTAGACCACCAATTTTTTCTTTGGGCAACCTGTGAAGATAACTACAGTTGAAAACAGAAAAACAAGTGTTTGGAAGTTATTGGTCGTCATGGTTGAAATTTCATCAAAGTGACGACCAACACATAGTCATCAAATTAGGTTTTCAAAACCTTGACGACTAATAACACAATTGAAGACGGGAAAACAAGGATGGAAGTTAATAGTCGTCATGCTTTAGATTTTGAAAACCTGACAATATTTCATTCTACACTATTGTCGTCAAGGTTTTTGTATGAATACTGTTAAAGCACTGCTCCGTTGAACCCACCAAGCGTTGGTATGTCAAGTTTGGATGTCATATTTTAGCTTCAAAACTCGAAGCTGTTTGTGTAACTGCATCTTTTCTGATGCCTACACCCAAGTAAATCTAAAGGCTATAAAGCTACTAACATTCAAGATTCAAAGATAAACAAGATGTAAAGATACATGAAAATAAAGATTGACACAAGCACATAACGTGGTTCGGCCATGAAGACCTACATCAACGAGAAAGAAGCTATTTTCTTTATTGATTATAAGGTCTTACCCTTGAAAGAGTTACAAATATCACTTAGATTTCTCACTCTATCTTTGTCTAAGTCTCTCTCTGGAATTCTCTATAGAAAGACCATCTAACATTACATGTGCATCTCCTTCTACATGAACTGGTATTTATAGACAGCTTGGAGTCGTGAAGGTATGACCCGATCTCGCCGAGCTGATGGAGCTATCATACATCTTCTCAGTGCTTCGGACGAACTCTATACTATCCCTCGTGATGTCTTGCTCGGTTCTCCTTCCGAATTGTCCCGCTTTATGCATTATCGTACTGCTCCTTTCGAGTAAACTACCCCAATTAGTTTGGGTATACCCCAATCTCGCCAGGTTTTTCTAAGGAACTCAAATTGAATTTTTTCTTCTTATTTTCTCTAAACTAACAAGAGAGAGACAAAAAAACAACATAGGACTAAAAAAGATATCCTAAATCATTGTTCTTTCCTCTCTTTTTTGAGATCATCATTTTAAGATAATCAATTATCTGAAAAAAAAAGCGTTTGGAAAAATTTATTTTTAAAATGATTATATCAAAATCATTTATCAATTTATGATTATCTATAATCATAAATATAATCATAAATAGATAATCATAAATTTTTTCCAAACAAGGCCGTTGTATCCCAGAACTCACATTTCCTTTCACAACCATCTTGACAACGACCACAATCCCATGGTGGGCTAGCAGGTGTGGGAAAAGACTCATCTATGTCCCCGGCTTGACATTCACGGGTTATAGCTAGGTGGTGATGGTGTTGGGAGTGGTATCCCACAACATTCCTCACATACCGATACCCTAGCTGCTCCAGCGGGATCCCACCAGTTGCACTCTATGGTAGACGCTGGTCTGCCCAGCAACATGCATTGGCTTTCAATTTCCGTTGGACAAAACTTGCACTGTCCGGTAAAACCAGTAGTTGTATTTCTTGCTACATAAGTTTCACCAAGTACACATGAAATGGCTGCCACCCCTGACATCTCTATACACATGAAACATCAAATCCAGGTAATCAGTTAATAATTAAAAGATTCAATAAAATATGATACAATTGACATTGATCAAGTAATAACATCAAGAAAATATCACAAGCTCTTCATAGACATGCGTGGCGCAAAACCTACTCTACCTGAGCAAGCAGATAGGAAAATGAATAATGCAACAAGATAAGAACCGGCAGCAAGAAAACATGAAGACCTCTCTGTTATTGCCATCTTCATTACAGAAGAAAAAAAAAATTAAAAAAAAAAGTGTGAACACTACTTGCTGGTGCTATTAGATGATTCTTATTAAGGCGAGATCAATCATATGTAGTTATGGGCTCATTTATAGCACATTAGCACCAAACCACTTGCCTACTTCAGAAAAGAAAAAAAACAACAAAGCTGCTACTTGTCATGTTTTGAATAGACAAATCAATGTCAACGACAAAGTTGGCATCTACTACTTTTTGTGCTAAGTTGGTCCGAATCTACTACGCATTATATTATATGGGTGGGAAAACAATATGCGGTACAAAATACCGCACACAGTGGCACACTCATTTTGTATGCGAAATGAATCCCTTGATGTTAAGCGAATACAAGCGCATGCAACCTATCCACGATGACGAACCAGATGACGTCACTTAATCAAGAGTAAAGTGTGAAGAACCGCGCGGCAGTAAAGAAACTGTGCGTCAAGGATAAAGTCTACGCGACATTGACGCACGTCAGATCCGAAATTAGGGGCTTTATTCATAATTATTGGTTTAGATTTTTAGGAACCAATAATATTGGTTTCGGTTTTGGTTTGGCTAGAAACCGAACCAAAACCGACCATGAACAGCCCTACCTACATAAGGTAGACAAGATATTTAGGAGAGAGAAAGATTATTTGCTCCCCAAGTTAGGGTTTTCTCATATCTTTGTACTTGATCTAAAGATTTTAATAAAGTTCTCGAGATTCTTATTATAGTTTATTAGATTGTTCCATAGATTTTACTAAGGGTGTGGTGTGGTTGTGAGATTTCACGCAACTACACAATAATAGATGTAGGAATATAAACCTCAGGTTTGGATAGTAAGGTTTTTTTTTTTTTTTGGTGCTTACCTACTAATGTTTGAAGGCCCTTTAGTGAAACCCATTTGCTCATAGTTACAATCAGCAAGAGCAATTTTGATGCCTGTTAAGGTTTTTACTTTTTAGGTCCTCTCTTTCTTCACAAGAATCGAATAATTTACTTCACGCGTAACATCTCTATTATTAGGAATCTGGCTCTCGAAGAGAAAAGGCAGATTGATAAGAGGAGATAGCGTTGGGTAGTAATGGTTTCATTTGAATTACAATTGGGTTGATTCCATTGAATTGGTAAATAATTTGGCGAAATGCTCTTGTACGTGCGCCTACAACATTTGTCCCCATGAATATGATGATAATTAGCAGATAAGTATCTTTCATGAACTAGGAATTCAGTTAGATAATACTAAGTTAATTTAATGAAACACACAAAAAGAAGAGGGACTGAATTAGTTACCTGATTCCTTAATTTATTCCATGCATTCAGTTCTTGTGAACCTGCGCACTCGCTTAACTTTGTAGGAAGTTAAGAATATTGTTTTGGTGGCATTATATACTCTAGCTTCTTAGATGGGTTGTGGTTCATAATAATAATCAAGTATGGACATCGATGTCGAAACTGAAGTAGGGAAATTCATCAAGGTATGGCTAATAGTTCTTGCATCGCTAACCTATTGTCATTTTATCTCCAAAATCATCTCAAAAGGATTCAAAAGATTATTTTCATTACTTCCCGTTATTTCCATTTTCCTTTATCTCCCACTTACATTTTCTTCTGTCCATTTTAAGATCATCGTGGGTTTCACAGTTTCATGGGTTGTTAATTTCAAACTTCTCCTCTTCGCATTCAATCACGGTCCTCTATCAAACTCATCACCAGACCCATCATCATACTACTCACTCAAACAGTTCATTTCCACTGCTTGTCTTCCCATAAAAATCAAAAAAAAAAGTCACTCGGCAGAAGAAACTACTATCCATGATCAAACCATTAGTAGACGAAATCCTAAAGTTTCATCAATAGTTCTTCTAATGAATAACTACCCGATGAAAGTTTTAGCATTGTGTCTACTAGTTCATGTTTACAGTTACAAACAATATATACACCCCTTGTTTTTATTGTCCCTTTACGCTTTGCACATGTTTTTCATCTCAGAAACGTATCTTGTCGTGTCTAGTGCCATTGCTGCATTAATTCTAGGATTAGATGATTTGGAACCACAGTTCGTAGATCCATTCATTTCAACATCACTACAAGATTTCTGG
Source organism: Papaver armeniacum (assembly GCA_023531295.1). Lineage (NCBI taxonomy): Eukaryota > Viridiplantae > Streptophyta > Magnoliopsida > Ranunculales > Papaveraceae > Papaver > Papaver armeniacum. The sequence goes on from JAJJWW010017143.1 coordinate 63,305, forward strand.
GGTAGAAGATGGAATCTTATGGCTACGAATATTCTATGGCTCACGGTATACTTACCGATACGGTCGTTTTGTACGCATGTTATAGGCAGAAAGTGGGCAACAGTACCGGCCATATTGTTCACATTTTTGGTCTCAGGGCTAATGCATGAATTGATAATATATTATATCACGCGAGTATATCCTACTTGGGAAATCACTTGTTTCTTTGTGATACAAGGGATTTGTATAGCTTTGGGAGGTATAATGAAGAAGACAAATATAGGAGGTATACATGATAGGTTTCAACTGCATCCATGGATATCTGGACCTTTGATTCTGGTGTTTATTGGTGTGAATGTAATTTGCTTCTTCTTCCCACCAATTTTGAGAAACAACATCGATGACAGAGCAATCGAAGAATACCATATATTGGTGGACTATTTTGTCAAGAAGTTTGCAAGAAAACAGACTTGATATCGAAAGTTTCTGTGAAATAAAAATGTTTCTGTTTTATAAGTTAATGATTTATTATTATTATTAGCAACCGGGGGTCTACTTATAGCCAAAATCAATATTGAAATGAGATTTCTATACTAGGAAATTTTCGTGTTTGATCGACTATAAAAAATAAAGGTTACGTCAGACTGAGACGAATTCTTCGCAAAAAATCTCAAGGGAAAATCTTAAGTCCTGCCTAATAAGAAGCAACATTTCTAATCCACTGGCAACCAATACCACTTTCCAACTCAATGGCTCGCAGAGTTTGATTCCCCCAAATCTTCATGAGAGCTTTAATGGAGGTGAATTCGTTCATCCTACAAATGAACATAGAGTTGCATAAATAGTTCCCTTGGTATGGCGAAATTGATTCCTCAATTTTTGTATTAAAATGGAGAAAAACTTTCGTGCCGACGAAATTTCTCTCGGGAAGAAATAAAAAGAGAAATTGGGTCATTTGTCCAAATATTTTTAAAACATGGTTCTAATGGACGAGTAAAAATTAGTATGGGTGAAATGAACACCGAAAAAATAGCAAGAATGAATCTGGATTCATCCCAACTTAAACTTAAAAAATAGCGAGGGTGAAACTGGATGCATCATAATGTAAATTAAAAATAAGAAAAAGTATTTGAAAATGGGTAGGATTAAAACGTTTGCATTCTGGCTATTTTTACATTCTTGTCCCTTTAACCAGTATTAAATTTTACATGTCTTTTTTCACCCAGGTATTGTCGTTATTGAGTTAATTGACCAATTTTGTGAAATAAAAACTAAAAAACTTTCAAGCGTGAGACAACTATGGTCAAGTGATTAAAGTAGGAGTCATTTTCGAGGTGTAAGCAGAGTGCACCTTTCAGTAATGTTTCGGGGCTTTACTTTCTTGGAATGGCTTGGTAACTAGATGCCTATCTGGTAAACTGCCAAAATAATTGTTCGGGATATAGAAATCGAAACTCATCTGCACCATGATTTCGGATGCGAAAATAAGAAAAAGAAAGAGGAAGAATCATTTATATATGTAGTGTGTTAATAAACTTGTATTGTATACACTTCTTGAAAATCTATTTCGTTAGTGACTTAGAAGTTGCCGATATCTTTGGGCCGGATAAATTCCCATTAATTTTTCATATTGTGTACATTAACAATATCTTACTAGCTTTTGTTGTATAACCAAACCAATAACTATATCGATTTCTCTTGTATAAACCACAAGATGAAACCATTGACATCAATACCTAATTCGTCATTGCTGCCTCGTGAAAAACCTTCATTATACTAATTAGTTTCCTCCAACATTTCACTTAATCAACTGTTTGACAACATTTTTTTCCTGTTTTTGCACTGTGTAAGGTAAACATCGATGGAATTCTTTTGGTGTCACACAATAATAGATTTCTATGTAGTACTTGAAACTTAATAAGCAACATAAAGATGGTTTAAATAAGATATATAGCTAGTTAGACATGAAAAAAATTCACGAATTTTTCATTGAAATGAAGATTTTGTGTTTGATTAGTCATATATACTCAATATGTGCTAAAACACAATTAGCGTGACCTCAAATGTGTCTATTAGACCATATTTTTTACATGGGTATTTAAACCCTTTATTGGATCACACAAAGACGAACTTATACTGGTATCAGATAACCCTATTCGACGAGATGAAAATTGCCGACTTCTCTGAATTTTTCTATGAAATCTATAATGTGGCAGCTGATTTCATCTGCCGTTTCTTCCATAATGGTCTTTCTTCATTAAAGTATGACTACTTCTTGCAGAAATGGTATATCTTTTCTTCATTAAAACACTTTGTATATATTCCTTCACACCTGGAATATGATAACTCAAATCCTGGTCTCCTACCATAAACTTAACTGGTACCTTTATTTTTGCTCCTGTCCATTTTTTTTTTTTTTTTGAAGCATGCATTTTATTGATAGAGAATTAGGTTACAATTTGACGTGGGTATGTGGTACCCATGGAATCATGAAATAGAATTTGACTAATAAAAAGGGGATTGCCTGGTCCCATATTTTGGTTGATGAGTTTCCCAATTGACTTCCATCTGCCGCATGATTGGCCAAACCATTTGCTGCTTGATTTCCTTCCCGGTAGTTTTGTTGAATAGCAGCCTGTGGGATCTGTCTGAATCTATTCTTATTTCCTCAATCATCCCTGAGATGTGCCAATGAGGGGGGTAGAAGATGTGATGAAGCGCAAAAGGTTTTCTGAGTCGGTTTCAAAGAGAACTTTTGGCCATTGTCTTTCTGTTGCCGTTCTTGTAGCCAATAGTAGAGCCCAGGTTTCTGCAGTTAAGGTGGTCGTAATTCCTAAAGGTTGAGCTAGAGCCATTAAAGTTCGTGCCTCGGAATTTCTGCAGATGAATCTCGCTTCTGCAAAACCCGGGTGACCTCGGGCTGCTCCATCTGTGTTAATCTTAATCCAATTAACCTCTGACCTCTGGCTGCTCCATTTGCCCCTGTCCATGGTGCAGTCAATTCCGAGTTTCTGCCGGAAAAGAAATAAATATTAGTTAAAAATAAAACAAAGATAAAATTGGAATATCGCAATCAAGTATGTGTTAAAATTTGTTTATACATACGCCTTAAAGTTTCCAGTTTTTTGGTTAATTAGCACTTAGATTTAAATTCCTGGGTGTATAAGACTTGTAAAATATTGGGTAAGGTCTAATAACCAACTATCTTTGAAATACCCTTTTAATATCCAAATTGGATATTTCACCAATTTTTATGATAGCTTACTAAAATAACCTTTCTTCTTTTCTAGTCTCAATATACCTTCGATTGAAACATAAGAGTAATTCTCAGCAAACAATACTGAATTGGTTTTTGTTATCGACTAATTTGTTAAGCGGAGAGATTCCGCCGTGGATTTGTAAGCTTAATAAGCTTGCAATTCTCCATCTATGAAACAATATTCATTTGATAGGTGTGGTTACAGGATTTCCTACAACCACACCCCTCCAAGATTATACAATTCTCTAATTAAATTCCATGATCAATTAACAAAGCTTTATTTATTTTTTTGAAGAATCTTATAAGAGTAATAAGAATACAAGGAAATCAAAATAGCTCTAGAATTTCTCTCTCCTATTTGTTTTCCTATCACTCTCCAAAAAGATCCCTCCTCTCAACTCTGCGTGGTCCTTTATATAGGATATTACATAGTGGGTGACAGCTAAGCCAACCTTTATTTTCGGATCTGATCTGCGTCATTCTCGCAAGCTTACAAGGGTTTTCTTCGCAAGTTAATCTCGATCTTCGCAGAATCTTCACACTTTCCTTATGATTAAGCTGACGTCATTCGCTACATCAATTCTCTAACACTCTGCGATGGTCTTCGCAACCATCTTTTAGTTAGAACTTCGCCGAGACATAACTGTTGCGAGATTCTGCTCCTACATCTTGCCTCTTCTCATGTCTTCTCTGCGAAGAAGAGAATGATATGAGAATTTCTATCTCTAAATGTCGCAGCCGCTCATTTTTCCCTATCCTTTTTCCACCGACAATCTTCCTTGATTCATGCGAAACAAATTATACGTGTTTCTTTTACCATTTATTTCTTGACACGTCTTTAGTAACCGTCATTTCTTAACCATTCACATAATCTCTTCGCATTAATGAGTTTATCTTCTCGAGATTTCCTTCCTCTATATATATCCTTCTTTGTTTTCTTTTGCTTTCTTTTTACTTTTCCTTTTATTTTCTCTGCAACTTTTCTTCATTATTCTTCCGCAAATTCCGCTTCTGCTACTATTATTCTTTAATATCTTCTCCTTTTTGATCTTTATTTCTTCTTCATTCCCATACTCAAAAATGCCTCCAAGTGGTCGTAAATATGGTAGTGAATTTGAAGAAATTCAAAAAGACTTTAAAGAGAAAGGTTTTACATTATCCACCATTCTTGATCATGGCCCTAAATCCATTCTTTCTGCTAAATTATTTTTCGATCATCAATGCAGTAATGAAGAAATTATAGTCTTGCTCGGTCAACTTCTTGCTGGTCTGCCTATCCCTCTTTATAAACCTGATTTTCCTTTATTTTACGAAATCCTTTCCCATGCAAACTTTTCGCGAGCCATCTATCAACTGTGTGGAGATTGCATTTGACTTATACTTGAGTTTTCCCACCGCGGTGCAGGCTTGGGATCTCTTTATCCATCGAAACTTAGAGATCCTAAATTCGCTGACTTAGAGATCATCCCTGAGAAATATACCGTGGAAAGTTTCTTCGAGAATTACGAAGTAATCACTATGAATAAAAAAAACACTCGCTGGGGAGTTCGTTTGAAGAAGAGAGAGAATGTTGCCAGCGACAAAGTGCTAATGCAAGATATTGATTGGCATTCTGGCACTAATAAAACTCCACGCCAATCAAAAGATGACAAATGGTGCGTCTTTCCATTGACTCTGAATGGACCTTACATCTCTGGTTCTAACATGCTACCTAAAAATCTCGTTGCGTATCAACCCTGGGTATTTAAGTGGCCCTAAAAGAAAGCAGAGGTATGCTTCCAAACTTCGCTCAGTGTGTGATTCTCCGTTTATTCCTATTCCATTCTTTTCTTATCTTGCGAAATTTTTTGATTGCGAAGCTGACAAAATATTACAACAAATCTGGGAAAGCAAGCGTCTTAATGGCATTGCGCGCGATCATGGATGAAGTAAGAAATACTCTTTTGTATTATTATTATAACAATATTGTTGCCTCTATTTATTACCTTCATGCGTGTACGCAGGTTGAGATTGGAGTTGTTCAAGAAGCTGAAGAATCTATCAAGGTTATGAAAATTACAGGCAAGAATAAAGGTATTCTTCGCAAGAAGCACTCAACCGTCCCATCTTCAAAGAAATGAAGAATTCGCTCCCCCCTTCAAATCTTCAATCAGATGAAAGCATGGATGAAGAATTTGAGACTTATTTCGCAAATGAAAGTTCTTCTCCTGAATCATCTATGGCGCAATTATCTGGCATATTCTCTGATTCTCTACAAGGAATAGGCAACATTCCTTTAACTAACACTTGTCGGGCACTTGCGAACATCTGTGACACCCCTCTATTAGATGATAATGAATCCCTTCGCGGTGTTTCTAGATCACTTACTCCAAGTTTCATAAACTCGCTTGGTATTCTGGTAAACCTTCATTCCTATAATTCGCTTTTAATTATAATTCAAAATTTATACCTTAGTTTGATTTTTCTTTTTATTCTTTCGCAGGATGGAAAGGCTTCTTATGCAGTTGCCTCTGACTTAGTTAAGAGATGTGAGAGCTTTGAAAAGAAGAAATCCAAGCTTAATAAGATGGCAGAGGAATCTCGCAGGAGAAATTAAGAACTAGAAGCTGAGATTGCTGAACTTCGCAAGAAGAACAAATCGTTAGAAGTAGATTCCTCCACTCAACAAAATAAAATATCCATCCTTAAATAGGTGAATGACCAACTTTATGGTAAGTAATATTTTTTCTTCTCCTCTAATCCTTTTCCCATAGTTTTCCCTTATTTGATTAATCATTTTTGCAGACATTTACGGTCTTTCTGATGAAGCCACCTTTCTTCGTACCTTTCCCCACTCTATGGATGATGATACCCTTCTCGAACGTCTTAATACTTCTTTAAACAGTTATACCAATGATAAAATATACTCTCTTTCCTTAAATGAATTCAGATCTAAATTCCATCTCTTAGAAATTGACCATAAAAGCAGTTTGAAACTAGCTCACGATTTAAAACGCCGCTACCTTGACTCCAAAGATGAGATTAACAAGCTAAGAGTTAAGATCAGTGATCTTATAGATGATAAAGATCGCATCACTAGTCAAGGTGCTCAAGCTTTAAAAAAATTTCACAAAACCCTTCTCGAAATCCAACTTGAACGAGATGAAGTTAACCACCATAAGAATGCCATTTTTGTCGAAAGAGAAAATCAAATTCGTTCTCGTCTTCTTATAACTAATGATGATGAGTTCGCTTGGGCTGCGAAAATCTTAGATGATTCATCATTGATCAAAGATATGATCTCTAACAGAGAAGGTTGTTAACTTTACTTTCTTACTGGTTATTCTTTTTCATAAACTTTGCTAGAGTTATTGATACGTTATTGTATATTCGCAGAGGATGAAAAGGACTTTTGCAAAAGAATTGAAGAATTAGATACTCAAGCTAAATATCTTGAAGCAGAAAAGATGGAACTCGCAGAAGATTTATCTACTCGCGATGATAAATTCCATCGGCTCAAGAATCAGTTGAAGCTCACCGTTCCCAACTTCCAGAATGATATTCTTAATTTTCGCAATCAGACTATCATGAAGGTCTGCAATGATAACCGCATTTCCCACTCTATGTATCCCTTGCCTCTTAGATAAAATTCCTCCGAATGTATCACTTCAAGAAATTTCGGATAGTGACGATAGTGAAGAAGAAGAATAAATTATTGATGAGGAAGAAGAAGAGTCGAACAAGAAATATTTGTCCTTTTCTTCATTAACTTTTCGTCTTTTTGTGACACATGTGCATCTTTTATTCTTTGATCTTTATGTAAATTTGTCACTGCGATCTTCTTCAATTTCCAAAATCTCTAAATATAAGTTCTCTTCTTTTTGTTTTACCTGCATATATTAGGAAGGCAACCCTTGTTCGCAACAACCAATCAAAGATTAGTAATCAATATATAATCAACATATATGCATTAATCTATCAGGTGGAAGCAAATAACATTTGCCTCTGTTAAGCATTCCCATACTTGCCTCTGTTATTTGTTTTCAAATGATAGATTAATCATGCCGCAATATTGTGCATGATTCTGTGCGTCATTTTCGCAATCTTATTTGTATTTTTCTGCGAAATCTCGCTATGATGAATTCGCTGTCATATGTATCTTGGAATTTTCCAAAATTCCATTCAGTATTATTCTCTTGTGTGGTCTTATTTTTCCTTCCTAAGTAAAGGTCTTATTTTGCCACTCTTTGTATTTGCGACAAAATCGCAGGACGTCTTTATATGTTTATGTATTGACCCATTGATCTTGCCTTATCATTTTCTTGTATTATTGCCTCTGCAAGATATTTTTCATGCGACAATATGACAGGCCTAAATGTTTTTGCGAAATAAAGCCCCATGACATTGCCGTCTTGCGACGAAATCGCAGGACGTCCTTACACTTTCGTGCACTGACCCATTGATCTCGTCTTATCTTTCTCTTGTATTATTGCCTCTTCAGGATTGTTGCACAAATATGACAAGCCTTAATACTCCCGTGAGTAAAAATTCTCATGACATTTGCGTCTTTAGACACTTGTCATCTCCCTAATAGAGGGTGCCGCCCTTATCATCCCCCTGGTTACCCCCTTCAAGGAGGCGTACATCTACCATACAAGGTTGGCTCCTCCCATCCGGTCTTAACAACAACCAGTTGTTTTCGCAGTCTCTTATCCCTTCGCCGATATGGCTTATGGTTACGAGACCATACCCTAAGTGGGGTTTTCTTCAAGACGAGTGCATCATAGCCAAGACTTGCCAAGAATGGCCAGGACGCTTCAAACGCCCCAGACACTCTTGGCTCAACCGTGTACCTCGGCGCCTTGATCGAGTTCTGCACTCCTTAGGAGAGACCTTCTTACCTTAGTCGCCCAACCTAAGTCATAATCTTAAGCTCAGAATCCAAGGCTCCTCTCCTGGATGGGTTTAATAACCCCAAGTCTTCATGACCCAGGTTCCGGGGCGGTGTAACCTTTCCCTGAGCCATGTAATAGGTCTCCCCTTCAATGACGCACTTTAGGTCTTACATTTTCCTCTTGCGAAATTTTATTCGCGAACTAGGGTGTACGCCAAAGTTGGGTGCCTCTGTCTTTTTTGTTTATGCTTGTATTTTCTTTTATTTTCTTTTGTAAAATTCATAAATCTTGCGAAATTATCGTATATCTTTCATTTTATGAATATAATTTCTGCGAAATTAACGCATGTCTTCATTCTCATTGCTGCACTTTCTTATTTTTGTTTTCTTTAATCAGTAAAAGATATTTCTTTGAATACATATTTTGCGTTCAACTTTGTTTCTTTCTTTGCTCCACTTCATCAATTTCATTCTCATTTCACATTTTAAGTTTCTTATTTTTTTTACCTTGTGTTTGTGCTTCCTTGAGTTCTCTCACACTATTGATGATCTTGTTTCGCAAAATACTCTTTTCTTGTTCTGGGTCGTCACTATCTCTTATACCATACTTTTGTAGATATTTTTTCGTTATAAACTGCAATTTTCACTCCTTCTAGTTCATACTTTCCTTCTTTGAGCACCTTTGTTACTGTGTAAGGACCTTCCCATCTGTTCGCAAGTTCATCTTCATCATCCTTCTGAAAAATGGGCTGTAAAAGTAATACCAACTCTCCTTTGCGAAATATTCGCCGATTCTCACTTTCAGCAATCATTGCTTTCACAGAAATCCCTTCACTTCCATGTTCCACTGCGTCTACCATCAATCATTCGCCTCTTTTTTTTTTTCTCTGACCTTGTGCTTCCAGTTGATCTTTTTAGTTACTCTCTCTTCACATTTCTCTACGTCGATTGCATGACATTTTCTCCCTTCAACCTAATCTCCTCTTATAATTCCAACAACACTAGGATGAGGAAACTTAATGCATTGATGGAAGGTTGAAGCTACTCCCAGAATCCCATGCAGCCAAGGTCGACCAATCATCGCGTTGTATGGTGACTCTACATCAACAACACATAACATAATTTTAAAGGAATTCGCATGGTAATCTCTCCCTTGGGTTTGTTCGCAGTACCATTAAAGCCATAAATCTTGTAAGTCGAAGGTATCAAATCTTCATCCTTTCCCCCCATAGTTCTGTAAGTATGGTAAAATAGAATATCTTCAAAGCTTCCAGTATCAATCAATATTCTATTGATCGCCCATGAATCCTCAGCTTCATCATCTTCATCTTCCCTTGGTTTCGGGTTGATATCTAACTTAACCACCAAAGGATTATCATGCATTTCTCCACCTTCAGGAATTTCTTCTGCTGTAAAGGAAATAGGTTGTTTCTGCCATTCTTTTAGTGGCGAGACTTTCACAATGTTCTTAATTTCTTTACATCTCTTGCGAACACTCTGCTCAGAACGTTATCATGAAAATCTTCTATTGTTTTGTATGAGTGTACAATAGAATTACATAATAGGTTTTTTGCTTTCGATCCGACTTCAATTAAAAATGTATCTTCTCTTTTTGTTGCATTTGCTCTGCGATCTTCTGGTGGTGGTGGTAATGATAAAGGTTGCGATTGTCTTATCAGAAAAGGATTCAACTTGACTTGATCTATCATTCTAAGGATAATTCTCTTTATATTTTTGCAATCATTTGTGGAATGTCCATGAAAGTGATGATATGAACAGAATTCCTGAGTTCTGTATTTCGGTGGTGGCTCCTTCCCCATGTTCCAAGGTGATGAGATATTTTCCATCAAAATTATGGCTTCCCATATCTTTTCCACACTAGCATTTAAATGAGGCATTATTATTTATTCCCATACTACCCTGTTAGATCCTTGTCCCCTTTGATAGTTATTATTCCGTCCTCCATAAGTTTCTTGAGGTTGGTCAAGTCTCTGAATCTTGTTATTTCCGCCACGATTATAGAACCTCCTCTCTTTCTCGAACTCTTCTTGATCAAGACTTCCCATTGCAACCAACTTTTGTTGACTTTCGATTTCCATTTATTTTTGTGGATCTTGCGAAGTGTTCGCCACTGTGTTTGTTAATCTGGGAAATAAGCTGGCATTCGCAATTTTTGAGCTTGTATTCGCAACTGGGTATGACTCCATCTTATTTTGTTTCTCCTCAAGAGCAATGTATTCCTCTTGTAACTCTCGCAACTTAGTAATTGTGATAGTATTCTTGATCCTAAATATTTGAACATACAACAAATTTGTTGCGAGCATTGCATTAATGAATGATAAAATAAGGTATCTTTCATCCACACGGCCAGCCATGTTACTACACATTGTCTTTCACCTCATAGTTAAATCCTTCAAACTTTTGCCAATTCTTTGTTCCAATCCAAATACATCTTCAATGCCAGGACGCAATAAGTTGTTACTTATGTAAGCTCCTAAGAACACCATTTGCAGTTGATTAAAAGATGCTATGGTATCCTTTGGCAGTCCTTCAAACCATTTTAACGCCTCTCCCATCAAGCTTGATGCAAAGTATTTGCACAACACATCGTCATGGTTTTCCCATTGCAGCATGCATCTCACGTAGGCTTTGATATGTTGAACATCACAAGTTATTCCATCGAAGATGCTGGTTAGTGCAGGTAAATTGCATTTTGGCGGTATTACCCTTAACTGTACTTATTGTGTAAACGGCGTCTTCGCTGCTTCCTCTATTGCTTCATCCAATTGTCTCGTGCCTCCTTCTCTTCTGTTATTGAGCATTCCCCCCATCTCTGCCAATTCTCTTAAAATTTGTTCATTCGTGCCTGACTCTTGGTCCATTGGTCTCTTTAACCTTGCTTTTCTTCTTCTGCGTTCATGTCCATCTTGCCTTGCGAGATTTTGTATTTCCTCTTCATCCCCTTCTTCTCACCTTCCTCTGCGATCTTCTCTTTCACCCCTTTCATTTATTCACACGTGATTGCGTCTTTCATTTTCTCCTCTGCGTTCTGGTTCATTCCTCGTTATTTCTCCTTCTCTCCTTTCAATCCTTCCTCGTGTTCTATCTTCTTCTTCATTGATATTATCGTTGTTGCGATTCCGTTCGCGCCTTCTTTCCCGATTATCATGATTGTTCTGGCGTATAGCCTCCTGAAACTCTTGTTCTTCAATTTCTGCCCTTCTTCTTTCTCTTTCGCAAGCTATACGTGTTTGTTCGGCATTTCGCCTATCGATCTCATCTTCCACTGTTTGTTGATTCCTTTGTACTTCTCTCACATATAATATCCTTCTTCCTTCCTCCCGGTTTTCTTCACCATCTTGATTATTTCGTTCATGACATTGCTTATCCCTCTGATCTCTATCATTTTGTTCAATATGATAATTTTCTCCACGTTGGATATAACTATCTTCAGCTATTTGTCTCTCTTCATGATGTCCACCACCAAGATTTTGCATCTCTTCTTGAATGTCCTCAACGACACCTATTTCAAGCGAATCTCATCTTGCTTCTCTTCTAATTGATCTTGAATTTGATCTTGTAGTACTTCTCGACCTTTTATTTTGCAACCTTATATTTTCCATTCTCAACTCATGATTTTGTCGTGTTAAATTTGCACGTTCTTCTGCTTCTAATATCCTTTCTTCAAATATCCTTTGTCTTAATGTCTCTAGTGTTTCATTCCCCTCTTCTCCATGAATTATTCCTCCTTCCATTCGCCTCAATTGCTGTGTTTCTTCTATTCCCTCTGTTGAGTCCGTACTCCAGGTGTGTACACTGACTCTATCATAATCAATGTTTCCACCTTGTATTGGTGCCTGCTGAATTGGGAGTTGAATTCATTCTTTTCCTTCGTTTCTTGTTCCCATCCTAGAAGATTCTCCCATTTCCTTTATCCTACTTCCTGCAATTCTTGTGCTTCTCCTTACCATCTTTTCAAATTTAGTGATCTCTTACAAATTTCACAAATTCTTGACCAATCTCTTAAAACCTTCCTCAAATTTCCTCTCTGTTTCTAGCGCTAATATGTGGTTGCAGGATTTCCTACAACCACACCCCTCCAAGATTATACAATTCTCTAATCAAATTCCATGATCAATTAACAAAGTTTTATTTATTTTTTTTGAAGAATCTTATAAGAGTAATAAGAATACAAGGAAATCAAAATAGCTCTAGACTTTCTCTCTCCTATTTGTTCTCCTCTCACTCTCCAAAAAGATCCCTCCTCTCGACTCTGCTTGGTCATTTATATAGGATATTACATAGTGGATGACAGCTAAGCCAACCTTTATTTTCGGATCTGATCTGCGTCATTCTTGCAAGCTTACAAGGATTTTCTTTGCAAGTTAATCTCGATCTTCACAGAATCTTCACACTTTCCTCATGATTAAGCTGACGTCATTCGCTACATCACTTCGCTAACACTTTGCGATGGTCTTCGCAACCATCTTTTAGTTAGAACTTCGCCGAGACATATCTGTTGCGAGATTCTGCTCCTACATTATTCATGGAATGAATGAGATCACAAAAGGTATATTCTTTTGCGACATTTCTGCAATTATTACTTTTCACTAGGAGAAAACCAAACATAACAAACCAATGAACTCGGAAATACCAAATCTAGCAAACAAACGAACTAAAGTGCACAACACTATCCAAACGCGAGTTCATAAATATCTACGCCTCAAAATGTGCATATTTGTGTGTCTAGTCACAAAAATGTCGTCTAATTAAGCTCCAAATAAAACGAACTGCAACATTTCACCTCGATTTCTGCCTGCCTTGCCAGTCCAATAAAAACTAATAGAAATTTATGTCACTCGGGTACGTGAGTAGCAAGGAATCAAGTTAAAAAGGAAAATGCCACTACACAATAAAATTTATTGTTTGAGGTCATGTGGTCTCATAGAAAAGAACACATAACCACTTCGCTTATTTTTCACCTAACTGATCCTCGTTTTTCTTAGTATCAAACATATTATATACGAAAGTCGACTAAAGGTGGATGATAATGGTGGATAATGGTGGTGTCTCTGAAAAAGAAAAAGGGACATCGACCTGTTTATTAACTTATATACACTGACTTATTTACGGTTCCAACTTTATTTGATTTATTTATTTTACTCAACTTTTTTCTCTTTACAAACATTTTTTTGTTGCTCTTTTTTGCCCATATAAACCCTGATACTGAAACTTAAAATGATACAAATTCTTACCAGGGAGCCATCCGTTATTTTCTTAGTTCTTTGATTCCTCTAAACATGTCTGGTGTTACTGCTACTTCCAGTAATCGGAGTGGCAACAAAGAAGAACCCCTTGTGAATAGCAATATTCAGAATGCTCTACAGAAGCATGTAGCATTCTTCGATAGAAACAACGATGGTGTGATATATCCATGGGAAACATTTCAAGGGTGTCGTGCAATTGGATTAGGTATAGGACTATCAACTCTTGCTGCTGTTTTAATCAATATGGGCCTCAGTAGAAAAACTCGTCCAGGTAAATTTCCTAATCTTCTTTTTCCGATTGAGGTACAAAATATTGTCAATTGTAAGCATACCAGCGATTGTGGTGTTTACGACGCTGAAGGGAACTTCGACCCTGCAAAGTTTGAAGAGATTTTCCAAAAGCATTCACATACTACTGCAAATGCCTTAACAGCCGATGAGTTATCAGGTATGATGAAAGCCAACCGAGTTCCTAAAGACTACCATGGATGGATTGGAAGCTGGGTAGAATGGAAAATTTTCTTTCACGTTTGCAAGGACAAGAATGGATTATTGCAGAAAGAAACTATTCGAGCATGTTACACTGGTGATCTTTTTGAGCAGATGGAGCAGGAGAGAGCTTGCGAAAAAAAGCGTAATTGATTAAGAAAATGGCAGAATATGTTCCATAGTGCAAGCATGATGGTTTAAAGTGGTGTGTCATGTTGTCTAGTGCGCCGATATGTTGTCTAGTGGTGTGTCATGTTGTCATGTTGTCAGACTCTCATAGTTGTCTAGTGCGCCGATATATTTTATCTTAGAATTCGAATAAACATCCCTCGCATTTACTTTTACAACCGTCTAGTGCACATCTCCCTTGCAACTGCAGTACCTAAGAACTCACATTACTTTTACAACCGTCTTGACAACGGCCACAATTATATGGAGGGGTAGCTGTTGCTGGAAAAGACTGATCTATATCTCCAGCTTGACATTCACGCGTTATAGGTGGCGATGGATTTAGAACCATCCGTCCACAACATCTCCCTCGCATACTGATACCCTGGATGCTCCGGCTGAATCCCACCAGTTACACTCTATGGTAGACACTGGTCTTCCCTGCAACTTGCATTTAGTTTCGATTTCCTTTGGACAATACTTGCACTGTCCGGTATAATCAGTAGTCGTATTTGTTACCACATAAGTTTTCCCAACGCCACATGAAATGGCTACCACTACATGTAAAACAAAAAAATGCAGATTAATAACAAAAAGTATGAGTAGCACTGTACAAGAAAAAGAAATTAGCCATTTTTCTAACATCTTCTTCATAGCATTGAAGAAAAAAATTATTCAAATCACTGAAGTTTTTCAGGGACCGGTACGTATAAACAGTCATGCAAAATTAACTAAAACGAAACCGGAAAAAAAAAAAGAAAAAGAAAAAAAAAAGAAGTGATAACAAGCGATGCATTTAGATAGACATGTGTGCAAGACTTATTACCTGAGCAAACAAATGAGCAAATGAACAATGCAAGGAGGTAAAACCAGCGACAGAGAAACCCGAATATATTCTTCCTGCTATTGCCATTTTCAATATCAAGAAGTACTTGACTACTTGCTAGTGCTATCTTAGTTGTGTGTAGGCATATATTTGTGGCCTCATTTATAGCCCTTATCTACTTGCCTATTTAAATATTAGAGGTTAATTGGCATCCACCTCTTTATGGTTGGTTGCAAACTAATATAGATGGATGTTCCTTGGGAAACCCGGGTCTTGCTGGTTGTGGAGTTATAATTCGAAGTAAGAATTGCCTAGTAGCAAAATCGGTCGGACCCCGATAGTTGGATTGTCTGACCCCAATCAGTTGGTGTTGATGATTCAGTTATTGCGGAATTTTGGGGAGTTATTTATGATTTTAGGATTGCTCAGACTAAAAGAACGACTTGTATCTGGTTTGAATGTGACATAATTTATGTCATTAGATCTTTTTCTGAATAC